>BMAO01024252.1:0-216314 GCA_019973975.1 Trichonephila clavata
TTTAATATATATATTCAGGATTTGTGTATCTTTTCGTGTTATGTTGTGATATCTTGTTATGCGAAAATAAAAAAAAATGATTCGATGTAAACTGAACCTGAGACATTCTTCCTGAAAGCCAGCCAATAAGTAAACACGTGGCAAATTCTGGTACTGCATAAAGATTGGATTCCCTTGTGATACTAATTTAAATTTATAATTTATTCTTTTGTATCAAGATTAAATTGGAATTCCTTTCTCCAAAAATAAATTTTCTTGAAATTTTAAAATTTTGAAATCAATTTATAAGAAATTTGTTTTATCCCTTCATGATTTACAAAATCTGAAAAACAACTTGTATGCATTTAATTATTTAGAAATATTTCGTAGTAAATTAATTAGTCAATAAATAATTATCAATAATTTGAGCATTTGAAAAATATAGTACGTCAATCATCATTTAATGGATTCTTTTTTCTAAACCAGTGATTGCCAAAGTGGTCTATATCGACCCCTAGGGGTCTATGACAACCTGCAAGGGGGTCCACGTCAAAGAAAAAATAATTTTGAGGTCCATGAGGTGTAAATGGGGGTCGAGGATAGTGGCTCTCATTAAGCAAGATCGTGATTTTAATGTTGATTTGAAGTTAAAAGGTGACAGCTTAAATTTTATTAAACCAAGAACAGGACCATTCCTCCGTTTCTTTTCTGGAATTAAGCTAAAGAAGTATAATATTGGAAGTCATGAATGTTCTCGATTTCTCAATTTATCACAGACAGTCTGTCAGGACTTTTAACCTATGTTCAACATTTAATGCCCTCTGTTCAGATTTTGAAACTAGGTTTGAGAATGTTCTGACTATATATGGTAATGCAACAGTAGGCGATGAATTCATATGGTCACATTGAAATATAATTGTAAATTTTAATTTTGGCTTTAAAAAGACATACCTGTTATAGAATATTGTGAAAAAGTTTTAAAGTGCTTTTCCTAATTAGAAGGAGTTCCAGCGTGATTGCCAATCTTCAAAGCAAAAAAAAAAAAAAAGAAGAAGAAAACTGTACACTACACACACTAACAAATGAGATTAAGATTTAAACCTGGCAAGATTGATGCCAAATGTTGAAAATTTGTTATTGAAGCACCACACAGATTCATTCTTCCCATTAAAAGCATTTGTTTGTTATTCAGTTATTTTACGCATTGATTAAATTTTCAATTAATTAACATATGCTTCCTTAGTTTTAGACACTATATCTCATTAAAGTTAGAAATTTAACTCTTTTAAAGTAAATTGTAATGCCAGCTGTCAAAAAGACTTTTAAATTGATAAATTTGTAAAAACTCAATATTAGGTAGAGAAGAGTCTATCCCAAACTTAAAAACATCGCAAAGGATCTATGAGACAAAAAATTTTTGGAACCTCTACTCTAAATGAAGGTTTTTGCATATTATATTTACATAATACCAATTACGCATTATTTAATACCAATTAATAATTTAATATTGCTTATTAACCTAGTTAATACCACGGTAGCTCACTATTAGGTTAAGATACCCGATTACGTTCGGAATCCTTACTATGACAAATTATATAAATGAATAAATTGTTTTTTATATTTCGAATATACATATAAAATACTAAATCAGAATACTCACATAAAATTGTTTTAGGAATATCATCACAATAGAGAATTTAAATTCAATTTTGGACAAAAAAAACGAAGAAATAATGGCATATTTTAAAAATATTTCCTTTTTGGGAAACTACTTCCATAATAAAATAATATATTACCTATATGCAGTAAAGGCAAATATATATATATGTCTAAAGAGCCTGAACTAGGATTTTTTTTAAGTCACATTATTTTCAGAATTGATATCGATTAGAATAATAAATGGTGGGTTTTTTTTTTCAAAAAATTTTCTTCTTAAATATATTAATATCTGAATAAATCCACTTCTAAATTATATATTTCAAACATTCTAGTTCAGGCTCTGTGAAGAAGTTTTTAGATAGGTATAAGTAAAATATTATTATCATAGAAGCCTTTTTCATAAAAGGAGAATGTTTTAAAAACATTCCATTCTTTCTTCGTTTTTTTTCTCCAAAAAATTGTATTTTGGTAACTTTTTGTTTTAATAATATTCTAAAAACAATTTAATATGCATAATGTAATCCAGGTGACAGTTAATTTTAAAAAAGTATCCATTTACAAAAATTATAAAATCACAGTTAAAAAAACATAGTCAGATACCTTACTCTGTCGCATGTAAAATTATATTATGAATTCATTAAATTAAATAGTTATTTTAATGTTTTATGTTTTAAATAAATATGAGAACATATTTCTCTCTTTCTCTCTCTCTCTCCCTCTCTCTCTCTCTATCTATTTACCTATTTGTATAAATTATATTTTTATTTACTTATTTTTATGTATATAAACAAATCAAATTATAAATAAAAATGCAAGCATCGTACGATAAACGTATAGACAAGCAATATAAAAAAAATTATAAGTCAATTCCTACTTAGATCAACAAAGAAAATTTTTATTTTAGTTATTTTGTATTCAATAGTTACAATTAATATAAATATGTTTATGTATATGACAGAATCACAATATTAATTGACCAAAATGGAAAGCGATTTTCCTTTCTACACATGGTGCTGGGCTTTTTTTTGTGTTATTGTGTTTGTTCATTTTAGTAAAATTTAATTATTTTAATCAAATATTATAATAAAAATGAGATCGCATTCTCAGAATTAAGGCCATCCCAGGTGGGATTTGAGCTTACGACCTTTGTATTAGAAGTCCAAAGCCCTATCCATTGCACTTCAGAGACACAAAGAAAGTTTTTCCTTTCTACATATGATGTTGGACTATTATTTTCAAGCTTGTAACTATTTATTTATTTCTTAATTTAATTAATGAATTAATATTTGAAAAAACTGTAGTAACATCAAGTGTCATCCACTTCAAGTTTAAGAAAATGTGTTTGAACTTTAATGGATGAATAGAAAGTTTTTTATTAACGATTGAAAATTTGAACGATATATATATATATATATATATATATATATATATATATATATATATATATATATATACAATCAACTCTCGATAATTCAAACTTTCGACAATACGAACCTCTCTAGATAATTCGAAGTATATGCTCAGTCTCTAGAAAAACTCTTGATATTTCGAACTAAAACAATACATTTGGGTACACTCAATAATTCGAAGTAAAATCTATGGCTAGCCAGACTACAACATGCGATAATTCGACGTTATCTGAAAAATTCTCGACAATTCGAACACTCACTATCATGTACAATCCTGTAGCAAACAGGTTGAAGCTTACAAGTTTTGAGTTGTATTGTCTCTGTGTGTCTCCCCTGTAACGTAGCCCCTTCAATAACCATTTGTCTGCTACCCCTTCTTCGTGTTTTCTGGTTCATCAGACGAAAAGTACACTTTTTATTGCTATCCTTCTTCAAGTGGACAATAGACCAAACGCACCTATTGTCAGCCATCCATATCTTTCACTTAACAGGTGGCCTTGCAACACATGTGTTTAGAAAGGATGGTCCACTATTGTGAAGAAGAGATGCGTAGGATATATATGCTAATGTATTTATTGAATGTATTCTTTTAATACACAGGACTTTTAACTTCAATGTAATATATATTATATTGTATAATATGTACTTTTTATAAAAATACTTTAAAATAATTTTATACACATGTACAATTGTTTTATTACATAGTTCCAAATTTAAACGTGTTAGCAAAAAAATTCTCTTCGTGTATTTTGAGAGTTTTTCCTACTCTCTTGATAAATCGAACTCTTGATAATTCGAAGTTTTTCATTGGTCCATCCAACTTCGAATTATCGAGAGTCAACTATATATATATATATATATATATATGTGTGTGTGATGTGATGATGTGTGTGTGTGGTGTGTGTGTTGTGTGTGTGTGTATTATAGGGGAAAGAGTGAACTAATAGTAGAAATTGAAAAATCATAACTAATTTCCTTTCCAATTTTGAATTTCTTACTTCATAAAATATAATTCAACAATTATATTCTTTTAAATAGGTAAATTATTTCTTATTTTCTTGTAATTTTGCTATTTTTTATAATTTTTTTATAGATAAATGCTACAATAATGAGTATCAATTTTCGAATGCGAAATAAACAATTTTAAATATTTATTCTATGGAAAATTAATCAGAAAGTCAAGAAACACTGCAATTTGTTTTCCATGATGTAATCAATCATTTGAATAACTTTTTATTACAGTGATTTTTTTTAACTTTTTAAAAATAAATATTGAAAATTCTGAAAGAGCTAGTATTAAATTCAAATGTAATTCAAATATGTTTAATAATAAAAACAAAACCAGTTCTCTTTCAAAAAGAAAAGATTTTATCCTGTCTTTTGTTCTGCTTCAGCCGCATTTAGAGGATTTTAAATGAAAATCCCTTTTTCTTTTAAAATAAATCATTCAGAATTTTTTCACTTCTTATTTCTCGGTTTAAAACAATCCAAAAGATATTCGGTTTCCTTTTCGCTTCCCCCAACTGTAATGTAATCGTCTAATTGAATAAAATATTTAGATGGGAGAAAAGTTAATATTGACAATGTGAAAAAAAAATACTTAAAAATATCCGGATACTTGTGTTTTACATTAGAATTTTTTTACTTTAAATAATATAAAAAATGTTTGTTTTTTCATTAATGACACCTGATTTTTTCTTTTCTTCTTAGACTATGAATTTATTCGGAAACAAAGTATATTTAGCTCAGATTATATGCTTCGTGATTTTTGTTTATCACATTTTTAAAGCCTTGGCTAGTCATATCATGTCAAAAAATCTAGTCATATTTTTTATAAACAATTTTAATGTGAAATCAATTATATAAACTCAAATCATATAATTGAATTTGAATTTGAATCATTCTATTGATTTCAAAGAATTGTGCTAAATTTATTTTCATTGAAAAAAACATATTGTTCCTTAAAGTTGGCTTTTCTCCGAAGAAATAAGCGAACTCAAAAGAACGCTTTACAAATACGTATATTAGATTTTAAAAAATAATATTGAACTTATATTTAATTATTCTCTTAAAATTCTGTTTATGTGTGATAAATTTTAAAACAGGGAGACAGGCACAGTCCAACATCATAATCGGGACAAAAATATCGTATAAAATTGTTCCAAAATCGTTTCTTTTCGAACAACACACAAAACCTTGCCCAGATGGTCTCAATTTTTTGTCTGTAAGAGGAATCGCTTCTAAAAAGTTTTTTTTCCTGTCAATCGTAAAAGACTGGGCAAAATTCCTGGTCATCTTTTTTTTTTCATTTACAGCTCCATGTATTTTAATAAGGCGGTCTATAATATCAAACCTGAATTTCAAATTATATAATTTTCCTCCCAGTTTCTGATATAAAACGAAAGCATTCCACAATCATGTATCTAAAGATGGAAGAATATTTTTTGTATTATTTTCTTGCCTCTTTTTTGTTTTTGGGTAATTTGTGAGATCCTAATCCATTCCAACTACAACACAAGAGAAGTTCGATGACAAATTTTCATTACTTCCAGAATCATTTACAGAAATTTCAGATTCAATATCTTAGTCAATATCAGAACTATTCTCTGTTATGAGCCTCTCATAATCACTCATTTGTCTCCTATTTTGAGCTCCAAATTTAAAAGAGTGTTTGTAGCTTGCGGTACACCGATTTAGTAAAAAGAAAATTCCCGCTTTATCGTATACAAGAATGAAGTAAAACGTGACCTTGAAACCGGTTTAGACATTTTTTTTTGTAATCTTTTATTCGACTATTAGAGACATCTGTTAGAAACATTCCACACCAAACGAGCAAAAAATACGGACAAATCAGAGGATTAGAGTAAGAAAAAGTGATGGCCGAGTGGCACTCGGGTGAATTGGGGAGGTGACATTTCAAGTGCCCGAGCGGTGTTCGGGCAATACTGGGAAGTTGTTAATCAAATTGAATGTTACTGTTTAGTACATTAGATTTATTCTGTGGAATTTCAAATTCAGAATTTTACTAACTAACTAGGTCACGATACCCTAGTGATCATAATCGCGAACTCGTGGCCAGCGTAGTCGAGTCACGGGCTCGACTAAAAACCAGCCATGTTGAAAGACTGGTGATCTTTAAATTTCTCGTGGCTCAAAGCCCTTATGAACGTTATGAACGTTAGGAAAGTGAACGTTAGCCCTTATGTGAAAGCCCTTATGTGAACGTTAGGAAAGTGGTAAGGGGAGTTTTAAGACTTCTTGAGACCATGGACCGCTACTCTAAAATAGGCCCTGGGCTCCTATACAAATGCAGGCCCCACCTACGACCCTTAAAAGTAAACAGTACATAGCACACGTAGTCAAATACTTGTACAAATAATAACCCGAAACAAATAAATGTGCATGATTTAAAATTGCACAAACTGGCTCGACCGATTACTACCTTTTCACTGCATGAGTAATGATGGTGTATGGTGGTAGGCCTAGGCCTGTACTTGGACGACGACGGTCATCCCATGTAGCCAGTCGACATATAGTCCGGAATTCCTAGTTTCTTTGGAGAATACACCCGGAAATAAAACTTGAAAGTTGAAAGTATCCAAATAATAATTTTATTAAGGTTGATTTGAGAACGAGACGAGGCTCTTATTGTGGCCGAGGCCCAGTTGGCCCATGCCTTTAGACATTCCTAAAATTGGAGTACCTGCTCAGGTGTCATCCTCGTCATTTGACAATGGCAGGAAATTATTAGATCCGTCGCCAATAGCCCTTGTGTGGCTTTAAATATTACGTTATAAAACACGCACTCACTCCACCAATAAGAGAAGAATACTTCGTTTACAAAACGATTTGAATGCCGATAATCCTACATGCGGGTTAACAGTATTATGAAAACTTCCAACTGACTGAATGTTATGTGTGCATGTTATCAACTCCTTTGTGTGTGTATGTGTGTGTGTAAGTTCATTTTCGTGAGATTCAAATAACTCAAAACATGCATTTAACTTCTGGGATTAATATTTTTTTTTAGCCACAAAACAATATTCTGTTAGAAAATCCTCCATCTTTGGAACAGATCAGGATATTTCGGCTTGAATTCATGTAAATTAAAATAGTAATTTCAGAAGTATAAAAACAGTTTCTTCAGCTGAGGGAAAATATGATGTAGAAAACGAGGAAAATAATTTTTAAAAAAGACAAAGATTAAAGAAATTTTACCAAGACTCTTAGTTTATTTTACAGAAAATTTTAAAGATCTTTTGTGATTTAGAAATGAGAAATTATTTTACAGAATCAGATAAAAAGTTGAAATTTGGTATATGTTAAAACAAAATTTCAGTCACTATATTCTTTTAGACATTTGTACTTCTTATTTTTGTAAAGACATTACAAGTACTGAATGATTTTTTCAGGCGTTATTATACTTGCTTCTTAGATTAGCTGATTCATTGCTGAAACATTACCTAATTCTTGAATTTCCAACACAATTAAGAGGCTGTGGTAGCCAAATGGATATGAGCTTATGATCAGTCAATCACTTCGAGCCCTATTGCCATTGCAGACCCACCTTGTACAGGAACTGATGCACGTTAAATCTGTCATGACTCAAAGTCCCCCTGTTGGCGTGGTGTAGTAGCTTGAAGAGGCGGTGCCAGCTTAGGTGTCGACTTCACCTCTTGATCATGACTCAAAATTACGAGGTCCGTTGCCAATATCCTTTGTGTTACTTTATAGTGCTACGTTAATAAATGCTCACTCAATCAGACACAATTTACCCATTCTTTCTAGCTCCCGTCAAAATCACAGGGTGAAATTTCCCCCTCCATTTCTCGTGCCCGTAATATTTCCAAGCTGGAGTTTTCAAAAGTAACGCGCTAAAAAAATTAAAACAGATTATTAGTAACGTGTTTAGAAATAGTTATTTTTATTTTAAATTAAATGTTCGCACAATCAAACATACATATTAGCAATATGTTTTTATAACCATAGCTCAGTTATTTAGTTCCGCTCTTCCTGAATACACGTGGGTAGCATTCAGTGATAATATATATAAATATATATATAATACTATATATATAATATTATACACATTATGGAGTTAGTTAGGAAGTGAATAAATGGACCTGAGAGGGATTCTGAAAGAACTGAACGCTTTGAAAGTTCGGTGAGTGAAGGGGTCTCAGAGGTGTTAACTCTTTCTGAGGGATGAAAATATAAACAATATTCAAATATATATATAACTCTTTGAAATTAAAATTAAATAATTCGAATATCTTACACATTATTTATAAAGGAATAGGGCTTCAGAAAAGTGTAAAATGTTTAAAATATAATCATAATTTTAAAAATTATAAGCATATGAAAATAAGAATATTTCTATTAAAAATATTAGTTAAGTTTTACGTTGCGCATGTTATTTTCCAAAGTAGTAGCTTTAATTACTAGAAATAAAATGATTTATAAAGTTAAATGTATCCTTATTACACTATAGTATCTTTAAATATATAGAATATTAAATTATATTTCTTAAAAAATAAAAAAAATTAGATTTTAAATTTTTTTTCTAAATTTCAATATTTTTTTAAATATTTTAAAATACAAAAGATATATTATTCTTAAATTAGTAGGGTTTAAAGAGTGTGATACATTTTATAATTCTATAAAGTTTTATACATCAAAAGCTATTATTTTAGAAAATAGCGTGCGCAACGCAAAAATTACTTAATATTTATTACAAAATTATTTCTTATTTACAAATGCCTATAATTTTTAAAATTATGATTATATTTCTAACATTTTGTACTTTTTTGAAACCATAATCCTTTGTAAATAATGTGTAAAAGATTCGAATTATTTAATTTAAATTTAAAAGAAGCATACCTGTTTGAAAATTGTTTACATTTTCACTCCTCGAGACAAAATTAACACCCCTGAGATCTCTGAATCTAAGAGCAGTGATGAGGGATCTATATTGTTTACCTGGGATGTTGGCCTTTGCATCTCATGCTTTGAAATTTATCTCACAAGAAAAAACTACTAATGTATATTTACATTGTGCATAAGTGTAATAACATTCTCCCTTAATGTTTAAAACGCATGTTTTTAAATTTTTCACTTGGCCGGAAAACCAACATTCAGTCACAATAACCCTAAATGTTGGCTTTCTTAAATATTCATTTTTCGTATATTAAGTTAAAAATTTATCCAAAATTTAAAAATAAATACATATATTGTACGTAAACTTAGTTTTACATGATTTTTTTAATAAAAGAATAGGCGCTTTTTTATGACGCTTTTCTTTAAAATCATGCAACCATTAAGGGGTTAATTTATTTTTTGATATTTTTGTGAATTTAATAATTTAATTAGTTTATATATTATCTACCTGATTTTATTCGAGGGATCTAATTAAGAAAAGTATCTTCATATACGTCAAAGAAACTCTATTCCCACGCATTCACTCAAGCCAGAAATCTTAACGAGCTTCTTCCTTACATTCAACTAGCAATCACGAACTGACCACTACCCCTCCCGACTGCCCTTTGAGCAAACTCGCATAATCGTCACCTTTAACCCCCATCCTTCTCATTACCCAGCAAGGGGCACAAAGGCTATGTGTTTGAAGCCTCAAAAGGTGAAGCCAGCAGCAAGGAGGGGGAAGGAATTTGGTCTCCTAGACAACCCCCTAGATCCTGATATTTCCCTCTCCGGTAAATTAACTCGATTAGAAGAGCCGCAACCAACTCTCCCTGGAGCATTTTTCCCGAAAGATCCAGTTTTAGCTTTCCCCCTCCAGACCTACAGGCGGATTTAACGCGCCTGATCCTGACAATTTAGACGAGCTTGCCTCGTCAGGGGAATGATCCTGTAGAGGAGGAAGATCTGAAATGTTAAGCTTATGGGAACCGAGGTTTGCCATCGATGAATTGGGAATTGCCGGGATTATCCATTGGGAATTGTAAGGATATTCTTCTTTTTGATGGGAAACAGAGGGAAAAAACTCATACATTTTGTTCCAAATCTGTGCTAAGTACTGGTTGTTTGATTTCATTTTATTATGATATAATTAAATACATACCACATAACGCCCTCCTTAATGCCAATTATGCATTTGTAATAGCCACCAAAATCATTCTAAACTGGTAATTTATTTGGATTAATATCAGTATTTATAAACTGATATTTATTCAAGTGAACTTGGTACGATTTTTTAAAAAAATCTTTCTCTGATTTAATGGTTTTCCCAATTTTGTTTTTGGTTGTCTCTATGAACATGTTGTCCTATTCAAAACACAGTTTTTGTGATCAAAATACCACCAAAAAATCTAACCTTTAAACTTTTTTTAAAGAAAAATTTAAAAATTTGCTATGTATAAGTGATTTTAAGGTATTATTTTCTTACAATATTGAAGTACGCACATGAAATATGATTTACACCAAACTATGTATAGCAAAATTTGGCTTATGTTTTGCCAAATTTTGGTTAACATGATTGGTATTCATAAAATATTTTTTTTTATGAATGCTTATTGAAAATTCCTTAAAAAATTATATATGCTGATTTCAACTATTTTTCGAAAAAACTAGTATTGCTTTGATTCAGATATATATAAAACCTTTTTTTACATGCATTAAAGCATTGGTAAAAAATTACTGCATTTCGCACAATAGAAAAAAGTCTCAGCATTTGAAACGAATGAAAACTAGTGATTTTTTATTTGTGATATAAATCCTTTTAAAGTTTTTTTACTATTGGTGTGTAAAAACAGATATAAAAGTTATCACAACTTTGGGTTTTTTTTAACTTAAAGCTATCAAATTTTGTGGGATTATAGAAAAATATATGAAGAATAATTTAGATTAAAAAGTTTAATTTAATTTTTTGACTAATTTTTGTCAAATGAATCGTATTGTACCCTTGAGCCCTTGATTCATACCATTTACTGCGTAAGCGCTAAACTATATTATTTTAAATATAAATTTTAAGTTGTACTATAATAATATTTTTAGTTTGGGTTGTGGTTCCTATAAATTTCAGGAAAAAAAAGAAAGTTTCTGTGTTAAACTGCATCAAAATATTTTTAGATTAAATTGCTTTCAATAAAGAACATACATTGAGTTTTTACCTACAATATCTCAACAATTATATGAAAATCAATTGTGAATCAGATGAACTTATTAAAATCTATTTTAATTAATATTTAATTCATGTCAATCAAAAACTAGGAAGGATATATTAATATATATTTTGATCTATATGAAGAAAATAGTTTTTATATATATTAAGAGTATTTGATGCTAGAGATGTAAAATAATATATTTATTTTATTGAGAATAAACGTGAAAAAATATATTCATGATTATATTGTGATTTATTCTGGTTTTTTCCTCAGTGATAAAAATGAATTGAAAATTGATTTCGAATCTTTATATCTAAATTATGATATGTTACAAAAGCACATAAATCTTAAATATTTCAATTTCAATGCAAGAATAATTGTAACATTAACGATGAGGATAATTAAAGAAAAACTATTTTTTTTCCTTTTTGTAGAATATGTAAATGTTTCATTATCTTTTTCTGATGAACAATGAAAAAATTTACAATATTCTTAAATTATTCTAAATTATAAGCAGCTAATGGGATGCAATTAAATGTTTAAGAATTATATTCATTCGGCGTTGCGAATGGATACTTTCGTTTTCAAAGTGTTAATTTTTTATGTATATAGAGAAAAAGGTGTAAAGATTGAAGTTGATTTTTATATTTTTAATCACAATAACAGAGGTTCCTACTTTTTACCTCGTTCGAGTAATAATAATTTAATAAAATGTATTGTGTATTATCAAACTGATTATCAATGAAGAAATGACACATTTAGAACAGCTGTTTCATTATGACTCATCGAGTACAACTTTAGTTCAAAGCATTCTTTTTTATTCCTGTTTAATTGTAGCTCTTGTTACGTAATATAACATAAAATATTTTAACATATGTCATATTTTGAAGAATTTTTATAACTTCTTATATTTTTCCTAACAATGTAGCGTAAAATTACAATATATTAATAATTTTTTTTAAATTTTTGGCAATTAAGTTTAACATAATTCTACATCTATGAGTATTTGTAAGAATTTTTTTATTTATTTCATTATCTTGATTAGTTGTTTTGTACAGGAGATAACATTATTAAAATTCTTGTAAATTTTAAGAATATTACAAAGCAATTATATATTACAGTAAATTAATCTATCATTTAATCAAAAAATCCTTGACTAGTAAATCTCTATGTGGTTGGTTCTAATCGATTTTTTAAAAGATATTAACTGAGTTTCATATTTATTTTATGTTTGCTAATACCCTTATTACTGCTATATAAGAATATAGTGCAAAACCTTATTAAATTGTATTGAGTGTTAAAAATAATCTTATGTGTGTTTAGGACTATTTTATCTATTTAATATAAATTAAGGTTTTGAAAATTCCTGAGAAACATTTATGTACGAAAATATAGAATGTGGATATCAATGCTATTCCTATAGCATCTGAATTGCTCATAATTACCATAAACATGCATGATTTAGTACCTATAAATGACCTTGAATGATAAAATAATACCTATAAACATCTTTTAACATGAAATGCGAAACAAAAAGAAGACATAAAAAATAGCAGAAAATTTTACTTCTAACAGAGCATTAATTAATAAAATACTATTTCAATACGTTTTTAATATTACAATAAGTTTATACAAACACTGTTTTTCTAATATATATAGTGGGTGATTTTTCTTACTTTAATTATTAATTTATTGTGCTTTTAATTTTGTAAAATTATTCAATATGAAAAGGAACTAACATACAATTGTATATTTCTTTAGCTGAAAATTTAAGGAAAATTTTTCTCAATAGTGATTTTTTAACCTAATTAAGCAAAACAGATATTTTTTTAAACAAGCAAAAAAAATATTTTATCAATTTCTTAACTTAAAATTTTGAGAATATTTTCGAAGTTTATAATGAAATTAAATAAGTAATTGTAATATTTATTGCGAAGGACTTTAGAATTTTAAAGCTTGTATTCAAATCGTTTAAATGTATAGATTGGTAATCATGTTATCTTTAATTAACTGATTGAGTTTCTTAAACTCGGGAATAGAAATAGAGCAACTAGCATTATTTAAATCAAAAATTAAATTTTAAGCTCTTAGGAAATTTTTTTTAAAGAATACAAATGTAACCAAGCGATATTTATTGCGACGATTTTAGAATTTTACAGCTTGTGTGTATTAAAATCGTTAAATATCTAGAGATTGGAAATCTTATCTTTAATGATAAGTACTATTTCTATTCCCGGAGTTAAAGTATCATTATTTAAAGCAAATATTAATTAAAGATTCTTATGAAAATTTTCAAAAGAATAAAAATATAACCAAACGATTTTTCTTGCGAAGGATTTTTCTACTTCATAATGTGTATTCATATCGTTTAAATATATAACTTGGTAATAATGTTACCTTTAACTAACTGATTGAGTTACTTAAACT
Source organism: Trichonephila clavata (assembly GCA_019973975.1). Taxonomy (NCBI): domain Eukaryota; kingdom Metazoa; phylum Arthropoda; class Arachnida; order Araneae; family Nephilidae; genus Trichonephila; species Trichonephila clavata. The sequence continues at coordinate 13,595 of BMAO01024252.1, forward strand.
CCGAAAATAGAAATAATAATTATCATTATTTAAATCAAGCATCAAATTAAAAATTCTTATACAAGTTTTTTTAAAGAATTATAATGAAACCTAACGATACACATTGATATTTTATGTTTAATTCAGGCAAAAGTTTTTGATCAATTAATCTTAAGAGGATTTAGTTAATAAAAAGAGATTTCAGTTTTACATTTTTGCAGTTTTTGCGTTTAAATATATAGATTGGTAATCATGTTATCTTTAATTAACTGACTAAATTATTTAAACTCTGGAAATAAAAAATAGTGGTTATCATTATATTTAAATCAAATGTTAAATTAAAAATTCTTATACCAGTTTTCTTAAGGAATTGTAATGAAACCAAACGGGGCACATTGATATTTTATATTTAATTCAGGCAAACGTTTTTGATTGATTAATCTTAAGAGTATTCAATCTATAAAAAGAGACCTCAGGTTGGCATTTTCTCAGTTTCATGTTGAAATATATAGATTGGTAATCATGTTAACTTTAATTACCTGATTCAGTTACTTAAAGTCCGGGAATAGAGCTAGTAATTATTATTTAAATCAAACATTAAGTTAAAGATTCTTATGAAAGTTTTTTAAAGAATCGAAACTAAGCCAATCGATAAATTGACATTTCCTGATTAATTCCGATAAAAGTTTTTGATTCATTAATTTTAAGAGATTTTTGTCAATAAAAAAAGATATTTCAATTTTGTATTTTTGAAACTTCAAAACAGTTTAGGGATCAATAGCGATATTGCATAAAAGAATATATATAATCTGGTATTCCTTTTTCTTTTTGCATAAACATGAAATCAACGTAAGCATGAAAACTTCTAAAAGGCAAAACAAAGGCAAAAACACCTTCCACTTCTCTTTCAGTCCAATGAAACCTTTTTACAATATTTCCAAAAATAATAAATTCGAATATATATGCAAAAGAAATGCTTAAAATCAAACGAGTGCATCTCTTTCTATCTCTTGAAGCATAAAGTATTAAAGTAAGTCATGTAGAAAATGAGAGTGAGAAAATGAAATAAAATAAAAGAACAAAACACTTGGTCCCAGTCCAAAATATTACTTCAACCTTTTTCCCTTTCGTCTCCTTTGACAAATAATGTATTCCTCGCTCTGGCATTCTCCACCCCCTCTCGAAGTTTCGTTTCATTCTATTCACAGTGTGGGGAATTTGCCTTGTTGGGCGCTTCATATGCAAATTTGAGAAGACTGCAGGAACGACATGAAAAGGGAACTGAAGTACGAATGAAGTCTGGAAGCCATAAGGCAACTACTTCAGTCAAGAAATGGGATGTCTGATTCAGCGATTTTTTTCCTCCTGCATGTCGATACACAAGCTTTTTTTTTTAACTCGATGCCCCAAACATGCTTATATTTTAAAAGATAAATGCATTCGTAGAAATTTTTGAAATGGTATATTCAAAAATGAATTGAAGTGTTTATAATATTGAAATTTTTTATAAATGCAATTGAACGGAACAAAAAACTATAGTTCATTATCAAACTAATTGCCATCATACCTAATTTTGTTGACGTCTTTTTAAGATAACTGATTACGTTCGTAACCCTGAGTTAGAAAAAGTGATTAAATGAATAATAATGTGGATATTTAGTATCACCTGAATTAAAATATTCATATCAAATTGTTTTAAGAATATTATTACAATAAAAAATTGTTTTAATACAATTTTTTGGAAAAAAAAGAAAAAAAGAATGACCTGTTTTCAAAACATTCTCCTTTTATGAAAAATGCTTCTACAATAGGGTGGCCAACGTGCGACACATGTGTCATAGCGTAGCACGGTGGGTTGTAACAGTGGCACACAAACACTTAAAGAAAAAACTTTAACCTCCTCAAACCCGAGACAAAAATAAAAGCTTGATATTTTGTAAGAGGTACTTAAATAGTTGTTTTGATCACTCTGATGTAGGAAAGTGCAATATTTTTTTTTAATTTATAGAAGCTAGGGGGATGTATCACACATGTGATATATCAGGAACAAGACACAATCAGAATGTTTTTAATTATCAAGCAGATTGAAACAATTAATTTAATCTTAGTCTTTAATCACACAATACATACAATTCATAAATTCAACATGAAAATTGTTTGATTCGCATTATTTTAGATGCATATTAGTAGTATTATTACAATAACATTTTTTTTTTATTTTCGTGAAATGCCTTTAAACTATTTCTAGTAGTTGTAAAGCATAGAAAAGCCTTGCAGTCTGTACATTGTACAGTTGTTAAGGTCGAGCACTTTTCGTTCCTGCCCCTACTTCGATGAGTTCTATCCCCAACTATTTCAAGCATAGCCTAGCGTTTTTGTTATGAGCTGCTTGATGTGAAATGCAAGTCATAACTCGGTGTTTTGGAGAGGGCTCATCATTCACACACCTCAACTAAAGATTTTAACTAAAATAATTCTATCAATCTTCTCCCCGCCAAAAAAAATATAACTAAAAATTAAAACAAAATTTACTTAAAAAGTATGTTTATAAGTAATTGGGTCCCTTTGTATTACTAGTGATACAAACAAATTTCACAAGTCATTGTGCTTTAATATTTCACTAAAAAGTTCTTTTTTTGCTGTTAACTAGTAAAAAGTATAAATACAAAGGAAAAGCATAGTTTAAAAAAAGTTTAATATTTGTGTATAAATAAGAAAAAAATACTTACTTCGACGACGGGAACACATCTTGTTTTGATTCAGAGACGCTACTAGATATCGCTATCATGGACAGGTGCTGCCATGTGTTGACTAAAGGAGGAAATTATATGAGATATTTCATTTGTATCTCATGTAATACAATCAGTCCCAAGTTTGTTTTTACTGTTCAGCCTTCATAAAAAATTATGAAACTTTTGTATCATATGTGATACAAGGGGACCGAGGAGGTTAAAATTTGAAAAGATAATAATAAATAACCATTTTTTAAAAAAAACAACAACATTGAAATTGGGTAGTCTTAGACGAAAAAACCCCCAAATTTGGATCAAATGCTTGTGAATAAATGTTTTCTACAACGAACATAGTAAAATAAATATCACTCAAAACTAGCTGATATGCACCTATAATAATCTAATTTTGTTAAAATCTGCAATTAGCTAATCATAATATGGATGACTTGGTAAAAAAAGTTCCAATTCAAAAGCTCTATTAAGTAATTATTGAGCTTTTAATAATTATTTTGTGAATTAAATTTTATTCTACTTATTTTTATTCTATACATAACCTAACTGATTTAACTTGTAAAATGCTTATTAACAATAAAACCTAAATTTGTACTCTCGTCTTATTGCCATGTTTTTATTAACTCGCTTTCTTATCAGTCAGAGTGGAACTTTGTAATTGATTTTATACTAGCTTCCCGATGAGCTAGAGACTTAAAATTTGTACCATAGCTCAGAAGTGGATGACAGTGCATGAAAATGTGAAAAAACAAGTTCTAGTCTCGAAACCGGGCTCCCGAAGAGGTAGTCCCCGATTTCGACAGGGGCTCCGTAACTCCGGAACTTACATGAATTTGCACAAACAAAGACCACCTGTTGATAGAACGGGTTCGAGTTGCGTCTACGTATACAATTTTGTAGGTATGGGGTTAAAGAGAGGTCCCCAGGTTACCATGTTTTTTTATAAACTCGCTTTCTTGTATGTCTGTACGGGTGGAATTTTGTAATTGATTTTAAATTAACTTCCCGATGAGATTTGAAATTTGAACCATAACTCAGAAGCTGATGACAATGTATGAAAATGTAAAAAAGGGAGTTTAGTCTAGAACCCGGGCTCTGAAGAGGCATGTATGTCTGTCCGGGTGAAAATTTGTAATTGATTTTAAACTAACTTCCCGATGAGCTGGAGACTTGAAATTTGGACTAAAGCTCAGAAGTGGATGACAATGCATGAAAATTGTTATAAAAACATCGTACATAAAAAATTACGAAGAAAATTATTTATTGTATTACTTTTAAATTTCGACTATATAGACACGCATTAAAAAATGCAATATTTACGTGAAAATACCATGAAATTTTTTTTTCAGTTTTCCATATTTGTTTGCTGGAAAAGTTGGAAATGGTACACATTTTTATTTTTTTATCAAATAGTCTTACTTTTTCCAAAAAGGTTGGCCCACCCCTGTTATACAATAATATTATTTTGTCTATAGATAGTTGAGACTCTGAACGGGAACTTTTGAAACGTATACTTTAGAAATGATTTATTCATATTTATTATATTAGGGTAGAGAAATTTTATTAAAAGAAGAACGGTTATTATTGCATTTGACCGTAATTTTAAAAATAATGTGATTTTTGTATTTCAAAATTCCTAGTTCAGGCTTATATAAGTCTTAGCTAAATATAGACAAAATATTATTATTATAGAAGCATTTTTTCATAAAAGGAGAGCGTTTTCAAACTATGCCATTCTCCTTTCATTTCTTTGACAAGAAAGCGCATTTCTTTCTTGCAATCTTTCAGGATTGTCATAATCGATAAGATTATGCTTATGCTGAGAATTAAACTTTGCCTGTAAAACTCAATTTTCCACAAAACCAGTATTACTGCGGAGAAAACAACACACGTAGCGTGTTTCAACAGTGCAGGCCAGCGGTTGGCAACCTTTTAGCTGTGGCATGCCAAACCAATCTACAATATGATTCAATGTGCCACATAAGAAATTTTTGAAAATTTCGATTCCCGTAGTAATGCATGCATAATTGGAGAATAGAGGTCAATAATATAGATTTACAGTTTTATTATATATGAATTTTGCATCATTTAAAGATATTTATTAACATAAAAATAAACAGCATAAAATATAATTATTTCTTCAACAAAAATAAAAAGTACAAATTGTATACATATTATGTATATTTATTAATTTAAGAAATAGACAACATAAAATATAAGCATTTCCCTCCATTAAAGTTAAATAAGATAAATAAAAATTTTAATGCTATCCTATAATGCTTGCACCCCTCTACTTTTATATCACAAAATCAAGGGTATAATTTGTGATTTTCAATTTAACACTATTCTGAGCATTCAGTTGTTAAATAATTTCTTAGCATACTCGAAATATTTTTCATATGAGGAAAGATTTTTTTACTTAAATATGTAGAAGCAGCGGATATGCACAAGCAGAAAGCAGAGTACATGCAATTTTCTCTCTTCACACATTAAATCTCTCCCATTCAATAATTTACAAAATAGCTGTATACTTATCTTTATTATTTCAGATTTTTTAGTAATTCCGCAAATATCCATAATTCTGGAGATGGTTTTGAAGATCTATTACAAATTTATCAACATCCATCCTCTCAAGAAATGACAAATTTGTAGAGCAGTGCAGCGTGAGAATTGCGCCGCGTACCACATGTGGCACGCATGCCATAGATTGCCGACCCCTTGGTGTAGGCATTGAATATGAAATAAATATTAGTGTAGACATTCGATAGTTAATTGGAATAGTGTAGACATTGATTTATATAATTTCTTTTAAAAAATAATTTTGTTTTAAGGAAATAATCGTACATTAAAAATTACATGTTTTTAATTCAAATGTTAATGGATTTTGCACACTTTCATAATGCAGACCATGGTTAATTTCTAAATACAAAAATGTTTTTATTTATTTTTTACTTCGCCATAAAAAAAATAATTTTTATGTCAAATATTAAAAATGTTCTTACATTCGAAACATGAATTAAATGATTACACATTTTTTTATTGGAACAATGTTTTGCTGTATTTTTTCTCTACATATACACATAACTACACGTATTCAAAATGCTTATATTTATTCTAAACATGCAATAACTTTATTATATAAAATGTCTATTTATTACGAGAATATACAATACCCCCAAAATATAATTCTCACCTTTTTTGTCTAATATTTTTAAACGGCTTTCTTATTTTTAAAATTATTCTCTCTTCTTTTTACCTCACTTTCGTCTTTCTCAATTCAGAATGTAACATAGGACACAAAAACATCTTTTGTTAAATAACCCATTAATCCTTTAATTCTATACAACTTACTCAAAACGTTTATTTACATAAAAAAAGTTATTTTTTTTAAAAAAAAAATGGTCTACACTTTCCTACTTCTTAACCAAAAAGCGTTGGCTCATGCTCTTTCCCCGTCATTTATTAATGTAGACGTTAGGCCTGAATTAAAAACAAACAAAAGCAAGGAAAGGAACAATGTCATCAGCAACCAGAGTTTTATAAAAAATAAAAAAGGGGTGGGAGGAGATTCGCATGCATTCATAGCATTTGTCGTGGAATGCACAGTCTGAACGTGGCGACTGCTTGACAGCTGTGTGAAATGTGGCTCTAGAAAGTAATAAACAATCCCCCCTCTCTTAGAAACGTTTTCCGTTTGCTTCCTTAACACAGAACCATTTTATCAAAGTCGAGGGAATCCTCCATTTTGGATTTCGAGGCACCCTCTTTTTTGGAATTTTTAAGAAAGTTTCTTAAATATGTGTTTTATGTAATGAGAAAGTAAAACTGTTCTAAAATTTGTATCTTTTATGAGATTTTTATATTTAATCGTCTGTGTGATATAAAAATATTAAATTATCTTTACAAAAAATAATATTTATGTATTTTAATTACCTAAAACTTAATTTAGAAAAAAAAATATGTTTCAAAATTTGATTTTCAAATGTGGGAATGATATTTTAGTTGACTTTAATTAATCGATATATAGCGTTTGAATATTTTACTTTGTTGTTAAATTTTAATACTGTATTCAATTTAGATTTTTAATATATTTTTATTAGATAAAACTTATATTTTTACACAAGAGTAGAATTTCATACAATAATAAAATTGTTTAAATAAAAAAAAAATATGACTTTTAGTACTTCTTGCTTTTTTTTTTTTTTTTTTTGAGCTCACTGTTTAAATTTTTCAAAATACTTTTAGTTTTTACTTTATTATGTGAAGTAAAACGTAAAAACAAAAATAGAAGTCGGTAATTGCTTTACCTCGAGGGCTTCATTGCGGAAACGGAGGATACAGAAGAGCCATCCCTTTTGTGGTGAAGGTTTTTGTGTATCCTCTTTGTAAATGGTCCCCACCAGGTGGCACCACAGCATATTAACTTCTGCACCGTTCAATCAATTGACAAGTTGCCTAAGTGGTTGCCAAAAATGATGCCAACTTGGCTCTATCACCAACATTTCGCTATGTTTCCATTGAATCGCCATTATAATGTAAGGGATGGCGTAGGTTACAAATATTTTAATTTTAACAAAAAATAAATACAACAGAATGTAATATTAACATATTACACAACCAGATATAAATTATTTACACTATTTTAAGCATTCGTGACATAAAATTTGTAACAATGTGTTACTTTTGCTGAGCAGAGATTAGTTAAGGACGGTGATTCTTGCCACAGCCTGCAAATTGATGCCTGCCAATTTGCATTTATATGCACTCTTGCTGATCTTCATGCAAGGAAAACTTTGCTCACAAATATATGCCAGCTCGAGAATATTTTCGGTCTATATGGTTTTTTGACTGTCCTGGTGCGCCACAAAAAAAAACTCTTTGCAGGCCGCTATTTGCAAATCCCTGCACTAAAGCAGAAAATCGAGAAAATTTTATTAAATGTTTAAAATACATCTCGCATTGTTACATAACTCAACGTTGAACTTGTTAGGTAAGTAGTTGATTGGAAATATGCTATCCTAAAGAGAAAACATTCTAATTTCAAAATATTTTCATTAAAATTTCGAAAGCCGTAAAAATAAATAAAAAACAAGTAATATAAAAAAATGTAAGTTAACTTCTACTTTAAATGGATAAATAGAAAGTATTTTATTAACGATTGAAAATTTGAACAACATATCTATTGATATTTCTTTCTATCGCGTGGGAAGCATGGTTTGATGCTGTACACATGTAGTAAGTTTATCATCTAGTTTTTTTTTTTTGCATCGATTTTAACATATACTAGTAATTAATAGTAGACTATAATTTTATCGTTTTATATTAATTGATTGTGGTTTTATTTGTAATAGTTAAAATTCTCTTGATATTCCTTTCTTTCCCTATAGCCCAGAGTATTGGCAAATACAGGTGAAGGTTGTCTAGTAGAAAAACTTTGTTTAAACCTGCAATCCTGCATCCTAAGGCCAGGAGTTTGCTATAGTACTACTGTGGCTTATATTCTTTTTTACTATCTTGACTAATTATCTTAGGTTTATAACTATTTTGTGTATATTTATGAATTTTATATATATATATATACAGGGGGCGGCAAAAAAACTCGAACAAATTTCTTGCCTGCTAGAATAATTAACAAATTTGCTTTTAATTTGTATTTTCATGTTTCTTTATCCACCATTTTAAAAATAAAATATTTTTAATACATTTCTTAATTTGTACTTTATGTGTTTTTGATAATGTCGAGCAAAAGGTCTGCTATTTTAGAGTTGTTTCAGCAAAGGAAACCAAAGTGTGAAGTCGTTCATTTGCTTATTGTACCTCGGCAAACAATGTTTGATGCAATTTGCCGTTTCAAAGACCTCGTCAATAATAGTCGACGTCCAGGAAGTGGGCGAAAACGCTCTATAAGCATTTCAATGAATCGTAAGGCCATCGAAAAGCGAGTCCAGAGGAATCCGATGGTTTCCATGAAAAAAATAGCTCGTGACATGGAAATATGTGTCAGATCGGTGAGACGAATTGCAAAAACGGAGCTTGGACTGAAGCCTTACAAGTTGTGAAAATTTCAGCTCCTCAATGAAAGAAACAAACTCGTACGGCTCCACAGATGCCGAAAACTTTTGAGACGGGCCGCAAGTCAGCGATGGGTGAGATTCCTTTTCACTGATGAAAAGCTCTTTGCGGTTCAACAAGTACATTACTCCTAAAACGTTTAATCTGATTCAGCAATTGTTGAATATCGCCAATATCCAAAGTCGGTCTTGGTCTGTGTCGGAACTTGTGCAAGTGGCAAAACACATTTGGTTTTTGTGGAAGAGAGCGTTAAAATCAATTAAAAAGTGTACCAGAGGGACATTCTTGAAGCTGCTGTATTTCCGTGGGCCGAAAAGCATTTCAGACTCTTCACCAGCTCACAAGGCCAAAAAGATACAAGAATGATGCAAGGCGAATTTTCCAGACATGATATCATCTGAAGAATGGCCACTCTACTCGCCGGATCTAAATCCCATGGATTACAGTGTAAAGTCAATTTTTGAGTCCAGAAACTGCACTAAACCATACAAAACTTTAGACTCTCTATAGCAATTGTTTCTGTGGGAATGGGACAGATTAAAGGTAAAAGACTTGAGGCTCATTGTTGAAAATTTCTGCAAGCGTTTGCGCCTCTGCATTGCTGCAAACGGCGGTCACTTTTTTTTCGCCGCACCCTGTACACACTCACACACACATGTATATATATATAATATATATATATATATATATATAGGGAGAGAGTAAACTAATTGTAGAAATTGAGAAAAAAGAGTATGATTTTTCTGCATTGTTGCAACAATGCACACCCGGTTTGACTAGTTTGGCTGAAAACCCAGTTTTCCTCGCTAACTTTTGTCATTGTCTTAACAGTTACATTGTTACAACAATGGAGACGAATCTAAGTTGGCGTTGAAAACCGGTACTTAATAAATTAATATTTGAAAAATTGTATTAACATCCATTGCACTACAAGTTAAAAACTTGAACTTGATTGGATGAATATAAAGTATTTATTAACGATTGAAAAGTTGAACAACATATATTAATATATATATATATATCGTGAGAGAGTGAACTAATAGTAGGAATTGAATGACTGCAATTTGTATCCATTATTTACAATAGCTATTATAACTTTTAATTAACTAAGTAAAAAAAAACTTTATTCTGTTTGAAAGTTCTATAAGAGAAATAAATCTCCCATAGTGAAAAAACGATATGCTTACATTAAAACAAAATTTTTACGTTAGTCAATTGATAGAGTAGGTCTACTATTACAAAAAATGAATTGGCAACAAACTCCTTAATTTTAAACCAAGATCATGTGACATATATGAAAACTGAGCTAATTATTTTATTTTTTCTATCTTTCCACGAATCTTCCAATCCTTTGAGGCAATGTTACAAAAGCATCAACAAAAAAATAAGATTTCATTTCATTCATTCAAAAATATTTCTTTAAAGGCTACATTCCTCCACATAAGAAAAAAAGCTATTTTCGAAATAAAAGTTGATACACTTGAATTGAATCTACTCTATGATATAAATAAATAAAATCGCTGCATGTATACACTTACCACGTATATAATTTCAAGAATCGATAAAAAAAAAGAACTTTACCTCTCCCACTCAAATTTTCTTGTAGGGGTGACTCCTGCTGATAAAAAAAATTCGGCTCCTTTTAAATTGATATCATATAAATTTCACATCAGCTATCGAGTATTGCTTATACTAATTTTAGACACTTTGTTGAAAAAGCGGGAAATGAGGAAGAGGACGAGTAAATATGTTGCCTGAGGTGATTCTAAAAATGTATAAATTCAATCATTTAAAAAGTTATAGGGTATCGTTTTTAAGGGATCCTTCTAGAAAGATGGATATTTCGAAAATCAAATATATGCAATTAAGTTTTCGTTTTTTTTTTTTTTTCTGTGAAGAGGTAGATAGATAATTTTTTTTATAGAATGTTCGAAATGGAATATTTCTGAAACGTTCGAAAGTATTTTGATGCACATCTAGATTTAGTATTCTTGCTATTTGTTTTTCTGCTTGAGTTTTCTGAGATATAAAACTGAAACTTGATCTTATTACTGCTTTCTTATAAGTGAACAAAAGTATGAAATATCTTAGATATATTCTTTACTTTTGGCTATGGATTTAAAAGCAAATAATTTAATTTTTTTCTATTTTATTGCTCTAAATAAATTAAGTTCTAATCATTATTGATTGTAATATACTAAAATAATAAAATATCAGCTTAGGAATCTTAATATTAAGCCCTAAATTAATGAGGATAATGCTAAAGTATTGTATATAAACCAAGAAATAAATTATTTTATGGATATGTTCAAAATTCTTTTATAAATTTAGGTTTCACAAAGGTTATAATTATTTCACTTAGATATCCAAATAGACAAATTTATTTGAATATATTAAATTTTATCAAATATATGTAAAACAATATAACTCAAAGTATTTTTATTTATTTATTTTTTTTTGTGCAAAAATTAATTTTTTAAGCTTAAGTATAAGAAATCAATTTTATAGAAGGAATAATTTTTTTTCACTACTATAAAGTTTCGTAAATTATTTCAATTTCAATTACATTTACTGAATTTTTCAAAACTGTTATTAATGTAACCATGATTTTGAAAAAGTTTATAAATGTATGATTTTTTTGTTGTTAAATGACGGTTGAATTAGAGCAGTGGTCTTCAAACCCTGTTCTACGGAACCGTGAGGTTTCAGGAGGCATACTTAAAGGTTCCATGATTCGTAATGAAAATTCGAAAAGAAAATTAAAAATGTGTATGCAGAATGAATTCACGTTCTCTATGAAGTTTATATAATCGCAAGGTATGTTAAGCTCATCCCAGTCATTAGAACTAAAAATCTTACTTCCGCATAAATTTATTTTGTAATACATTTTTAACTTTTATTTTAATGAAAGAATATTGAAACACTTCATCTTTATTTATGTACTACCTACTGGATTGTTAATATTCTATTGTTTGCAATCCCGAGTTACATGAAATAATTTTATTGTCGTTGATACAATGCTTTGCAAAACTAAATAGTTTTCTAATGGAAAATGAACACCTATAGTGAAGACGAGGGAACAGCTTATCGACATATCAACATATTTGATGTTAAAATCTAAATTTAAGCAAGAACAGCTCTTGAATTTCAGGTTGCAAATTTATGCAAAACACACAGGATTTCTTACACAGCAATAAACATTATAATAACATTGATAACTATGCATTTAAGAGAAAAATATTTTTCTTAATGCGATGGGCTACAAAACGAAATACAAAAATGAATTAAAGAATATGAAATGCAATTGCAGATAGCTTCAATAGACCTAGATTGTGACAGTTAAAGCAAAAAATGCAAGCACACAACCCAGTTACTAAGTATAATGCATGCGTAGGTGACACTTAGATCACTGATTAAAGTTATATTAAGAAATATATTATATTTAAAACAATTATGTTAAACATTTTTTGTAACAAATACAATACCTTTTTTAATTGTCTCTGCATAAAGCACCTGTAACATCTTGATTTAATTTAAATATTATTTTAAGAAATATTCTTGTAAGTGTGTATGTGTGTGGAATAGGTACCTCGAAAATACCTTATAGTTCTAAGGTTCCATGAGTTGAAAAAGTTTGAAGACCACCGAATTAGAATGTAGGTATAAAATTGTTTTAAGTATATTATTAGGAGAAAAAAAAAGATTAAAATGCAAATTTTTTTGGCAAAAAACGAAAAAAGAAGGATATATTTTCAAAACATTCTTCTTTTATGAAAAATGCTTCTATAATAATAATAAAAATGTGTCTATATATATGACTAGGAAATCTATGCTGGGGTTAAACTAAAATTTTTGAAGAACTCACATTATTTTTAGAGTTACGATTAATTGAATAATAACGGATGTGATATTTATTAAAGTTTCTCTACTATTATATAATTAAAATATGTGTGAATAAATCTATTTCTAATATATATATTTCGAAAATATAATTCAAGCTCTGTACAAAAGTCTTAACTATGCATATTATTGTAGAAGCAGTTTTCATAAAAGCATAATGTTTTGAAAATATTTCATTCTTTCCACATTTATTGCCAAAAAAAATTGCATTTAAATATTTTTTTGTGATAATATTCTTTAAACAGTTTTATAAATATATTCTAATTCAACTGACACTAAATATCCAAAAAATATCCATTTATACGTTTTTTTCAAAATAACTGTTACGAACGTAGCCAATCACCTTCTATTTACTAAGAGTGTCTGATTATAAATTTTGATATGCGTATAAAATAATTAACATAATAGTTAAGTAATCAGAATAAATCAAAACTGTTTGGTTTAAAAACAAATAAAAATATTTTTTTTTTTTTGCAAAATTATTCTAATTTTGGACAAATTAAGGACATACCGTATGTGTTCGAATGTAAGTCGCCATCAATTCTAAGCCGCCACCCAAATTCTAAACACGTTTTTGTGAAGAAACAAAAGAAGAATGTAAGATGGTTTATGATAAACGATGTTTATGAAATTAAAAATTTTAAATGAGAACTAATAAGAATAATTAACTTATTTTACCAACACTAAAAACTTTTAAGGTATCCAAATACTAGCGACAACTTTAAAAAAAATGGAGATATGGGGATATTTTTGTTGTTTTCAGATTTCTTTAGTATATTTTAAGAAAAATATGCTATAATTAAGAAGAGAAAAGTAAATTATTAATACTAAAATGGGAAAAAATGGGTAAAAATTTACAAAAAATAACATAAACGGGGCCCATTCTGTACCAAAAGTTTATGAACAGATTTTCAATTTTTCAATTTTGATGTGTTGCTATGTTATCCATTTTGTAAATGATCTTCAGGATAAAAGATATTTTAATTCTTATAAAAACTAGAGCGCTTTATTTTAGTTATTATATGAAATTGCTTTAAAAAAACAGTGATTATATTACCATTAGGGATTGTAAATTTAGTAATAAAACAATGATCGATAAATCTGAGAGTGAAAACACTTCTACTGTTATACAGAGCATACACAAAAAATTTCAGTTCATTATTTTCAAAACTTTTTCAGCAATCGCTGATCCGTTTGAGCATTAAAAAAAACTCATTTCGAGTAAAACGCGTTTTAAAATATGACATCTTGTTTAAAGTAATGACATCTGTTTTTACTAAAACACTTGTAGTTTTTGTTCTAGTGAGCGGAATATAATAAACTTGGTATTTTTATAAATCTAATAAAATGGCCTCTAAAATAAAATCATTAAAAATTTACCAATTTTTGGCAATATTCACAATTTTAGGGTAGTCGGATGCTTTAAATAAATACATGAACCTGTAATTGCTCTAACCCGTCAGTATCATGTTCAATTTTTTCCATCCACCTTCAATTATAAACCGACCCGATTTTCAGTAGCAAATACATTAGAAAAAAAGTTTGTCTTAAAATCGAACAAATGCGGTAGTTTTATATAAAATATATACATAGTTATGATATATACATATTAATTGTCTTTTTTGTTATCTTAATGAAAACATTAGATATATATTATGCACCCACTAATAAAGTACTCCATAAAAAGAATGTTCATCAATAAAAAAAATCGAACTTCTTTTAAAATATCATTATAACCAAATATTTCTATAAATATTCATAACTCTCCTAACAAAAGAAAAGAACTCTCTGCGTTCAAACTATAATGTCGCGAAGTCAGCTTGACATTTAAGTCCCATTGTGTTCTTTTAAGGCGAATGTGGAGAATACGCGCCCCATTAATCTCCGAGCTATCTGCATTCTGGAACATTGCGTTTCCCCCTGCAAAGTAAAAAGATTGAAGAAACAAAAGCATTCTCTCAACCCCTTGTCATGTTGAGTTGTTACTCTTTTCTAAGCAGTCACTTCTTCGAACAAAAGATTTTCTTACACTTTAAACCAGTTTTATGTACCCACCATAATTTATGGAAGAATTTATTGTTCTTATAACTTATCTCCAAAGATGGTGTGGTGCCCTGTGGAAAGTTTGTGAATGCGCTTTGTTTTAATTTATTTTTATTGTAATGTAGATTAGTTACATGAAACTAAAGCAGTGTCTTAAAATAGGAAAGTTTTAATTACAACTATAATTAAGAACATGACTGGGTTACGTAGTTGGTTTGTCGCTGGCCTTGTATGCCCGAGGTTGCAAGTTTGACCTCGGCCCGAGTCGCTGAACTTTTATAATGCAAAAAACGACAACTCCCAAGTCGTATGATTATGCAGCCTATTAATATATCCGACTACCCTAAAATTGTGAATTTTGCCAAAAATTGACAAATTTATTTTATGATTTTATTTTATAGGCCCTTTTATTAGCTTTATAAAAATACCACGTTTATTATTTTCCGTTCACAAGAACAAAAACTACAAGTGTTTTAGTAAAAGCAGATGCTATTACTTTAAGCAAGATGTCATACTTTAAAGCGCGTTTTACTCGAAATGTGTTTTTTTTGAAAATACTCAAACAAGGCCAGCGCGATAGCTGAAAAAATTTTGAAAATAATTAACTGAAATTCCTTATGTATGTTCTGTATGATAGTAGAAGTATTTTAACCTTCAGATTTATCAATCATTGTTTTATTACTAAATTTACAGTCCCTTATGTGAATATAATCATTGTTTTTTTTAAGCATTTTCATATAATATGTAAGATAAAGTGCTATAGTTTTTGTAAAAATTAAAATAACTCTTATCCTGACAGTCATTTCAAATCAATAACACAAAAACACATCAGAATTGAAAAATTGAAAATTTGTTCATAAATTTTTGGTACAAGATGGGCCGCGTTTATGTTATTTTTTGTATATCTTTACCCATTTTTCCCATTTTAGTAATAATAACTTCTTTTTCTCTTCTTAATTGTATCATATTTTTCTTAAAATATACTAAACAAATCTAAGAACCAAAAAAAATTCCCATATTCCCACTGTTTTTTTAAAAAAAGTTGTCGCGCAAGTTGTCTCGGATACTTTAAAAAAATGTATTTAGAATTTTATTGATTTACATTTTAAGAGACAAAAATTCAGATATTAATATTGTTGTTTAATATTTTATTTTAAAGCCTAGTGTATTTATTCATACAATTATTTTAAAAAGTGACTTTTGAATATATATATTCAAGAAAATCCTATTACACACACGCATATATAAACAGATAGATTTGCTTGGATATATTGTTTTTAGCTTTTTGTTGCTTTTATTTTTTCTGCACGCATTCATAACATGACATCACAGTTTAAAAATTTTAAATGTATTTTAATTTGTTTTATTTATTTGAAATTTTCCTCAATATCATTATCTTCTAAAAAAATTTAATGGTTTTTATTGGTTTCCAAGCATTTTTAGATGTACCGCATTTATATTCGATTCTAAATTATCATTAATTCTTACACGCATCCCAAATTCTGAACACGCCTTTGTAAAAAAAATAGTGTAAAATAGTTTATCAATATTCGATATTTACGAAACTTTAAGATGAGAACTAATAAAAAGTAAATAATTAATTTATTTTAGCAATATTAGAATTTTTTAAATGCATACCTGAGCCCGTAATTGTTCTAACCGTTCAATATCATGTTTAATTTTCCTCATTCAATTAAGTTTTTTGCATTTGATTTTAAGCCTCAATGGATTTTCAGTAGCATTGACATTGGGAAAAAGTGCGACTTAGATTCGAATAAATACGGTAATTTTTATAAGATTTTATTTATTTATTAATTTCTGCTGATATGGTTTGCTGTTTTATTGCAGTTGCGTTTTAACGTGAAGTTGAGATCATGGTCTTTTTTAAAGATAGTATATTATTTAAATATTTAAAATTTAATTACATTTATAAATTTAATTAAGGTAATTAGAGAGAGAGAGATAGTTAGATTATTTACTGCATATTTGTCATTGGTAACTAAATTTTAGTATTATTCCTCTAATGTTAGGATTATTATTTTTAGTATTAATGGAGGATTATTCCTACTCTATTTTCTTTTCTTAGCAATACAATAACACAGTAGAACCTGTTTTGTGCGGTCTTTTTTATGCTATTTTATTTCTGTGCGATATTTTTTTATGCGGTATATGAATTTGAACGGCTTTGTCGCCACTATAATGTTTACTATCAATGTATCTCTGGAGACGGAGAATTTTAGGTCCCTCCTGCAAAGTCAGCGTTTTTTTTTTTTTTGCCTTTAATATTTTATAAATTGGATAAATACGTACTTGGCGTTAGTCAGGCCTTGCCCTCCCCCTTTTCTGCTAGGCGGGGTTGTACGTTACGCCACTGCAATGTATATATATACACTTTAAGACGCTCTGTTCATTTGTTATAAACAGTCTCACGACAATACACGCTCAGTTGCTTTCTCTCAACGCGTCAACAGCCCGCGCTTGATTGAAAACTAAACTTTCAATGACAGTGCAATTATCAATAATTTGATAGATCGTGAAGACGGGTAAGAAGAACCGGATTCTTTGAGAGTGGATAAAATATATGCAGGGACCCAACTTTCCAACAAATTGGAAACGTATTTTCTTAAAATATGTAGATACGAATTCCGAAAGGAGTATGAAATTTCAAAAAGAGCTTCAATCATGCATATCTGGTTATCATAATATTTACAAGCAGCTGACCAACCGACCTTCTCGCAAAAACTTATCTCTTACTTTATGGTGAAAAAAATAAATCAATTGAAATTGTATCTTCAAAAGACGAAAGTGATTTTGAACATACTCATTACGGGAAGATGAGCGATTTGGATTACAAAGAGTAGCAGTGAACTAAATACGCGCATTTTGAAAACTTCTCCATGTATACAAAGAGAAACTAATTGTTTTTGAAATGTGTAGATTTGTTTATTTATTTTGTTATGGAAGTACTTTCTCATAAATTTCGTAAATAATTGGTGTATTTTCTAAGAGCGACTTTTTTTATGCGGTCCCTCTCCACCGCATATAAAAAATTGTAGAATTTCGATGAAGTTGTTTATTATATGTAAGCATTTTTGAAATTTTCGAATATTTTTTTGTGCAGCTTGTTTTTATACGGACCCTATCTACCACACAGAAACAGGTTTTACTGTATAGGCAATTACATGGGAAGGTTGCCTGGCCTTAAAACTATCTGCAATGCTTGTTCCTAAGGCTAAGAGAATGCTATAATACTACTAAGGCTATCTTTTTTTTTATCTATTCTGTTTTTTTTATACTTCTATTTATTGCTTTAGTATTTTAGATTTTTGGCAATTAAATATATGATATTAATTACACTCATGTGTATAAATCGAAGAATATTTTAAAGCTTATATAAATGTACTTTAACTTATATATTGTTCAGGATGAGAAATGTTATTCCGAACAAACAAAAGATCACAAATAGTATAGAGAGTTCTGAAGTCATTTATTAATGAACCATTTTTAATAAGCTTGATTGTCATAGGATCGTAGGGTAAAATTTTGATCTCTGTAAAATTTGGTAAGAGGAATAATTAGATTACTTGTAATGAAATCTCTCTAAATAATTCTTCATGTATCTCATATAACCTAATGTATGGAAGTTTATAGAACTAGGTTCCAACTTAGGCAACTTTATTATCCTAAATATGATTGATAAATACAAAGTATGTCACAGTATATTCCATTGTTACATTCTGTTTGTTGTATTGTTTACTCAGCTAAGCTAGCTGAATATTTCACATTTTCTGTGAATTCTGTAGAAATAGCTTCCTTACTTTAACGCCCTATTAGCAGAGAAAGTACACTTAAAGTGGTGTTTTGTCCAATTGCTTCGAAGAAACCTCTAATTATACGAAAAACATGAACAGAATTAATGAAAATATGAATGGAATATTGAAAACATATAAAAAAAAAGAAATTAGTTATAGCATTTTATTATTCTATAATCTTTAGGCTTAGAGTGTTTCTAGATATTTTTATAAAAAAAATAATTTATATCTTTTTCTGAATTTTACATCCAATTATTTTCTTAAAAAACAAATTTTAATCAGATTATGATACCTTAAAAAGCATTTGTGAAATGTAAATTCATTTCAAACGATTACAATGCATATATTTACAGCAGCAAAATAAAGATGATGTGAATGTAAATTAATATATCAACTGATTATTCTAAAAATGACCTGGCAGAAATTCTTTAATTCTTGAACAAACACTCATTATAAATAGTTACTCGTCAAAAAAAATGGACAAGTAATTATTTGAATATATAAAATACAGGACCAAAAACCCTTACAAATATGAGTAAGAATTCAAAAAACAATCGGTAATAAATTTTTAAAAGTTATATGAATCTAGCTTGTGTTTCCCCTTTGAAATTACAGATGATTTATTGAAATTTCCATCTTCCTATAGTTATTTATAAAATGATCTGTATTCAACAAATTATACGCTTTAATAATTGTATAATTTGAAATTCGCATTACGAAGCATATTGAATGAACTTAAGAATATTACCAATTTATTATATTTTATAAAAGGAATGGAACTTAAATTGAAATAATAATTAAATTCTAAAACCATTATTAATATATTTTTGTTTTTATTTGGGAAAAACCTATCAGTATAGTGTTTTTTTTTAAATTATTTCTTGTGCGTGTGTGTGTGTGTTTCATTCCATTTTTCAAAGTACAGAAAAAATTGTTCATTCTAATATTTTTCAAAAAATGTCAAACACATTTACTAATATTAAAGTATAGGGTACAAAGCACTTATTCTATTTTCTGTCTCGTTGTAAAATATCAGGATCATAATTCTAAGCAAACTTTTAGTTAAATATTATTAATTTTTCATTTGGGAACATATATTCGTTTACATTATGTTTTTAAAATGCAGAAAATTGTATTTATACAACAAATTTTTGCTTTATTATATCCTGTTAAAAGAGCCATTTAGATTTAAAGCATAGTAAAGGAAGTAATGGAAGGTATAGTAAAAAGCAAGAGAAATAGATTTATTCGAACAAACTATATTATTGAAATATAAGAGTTTTTTTTCTTTTTAATAGCATAATCGGAGTTTGAAATTGGTATTGGAATATTTCTGTATTTCAAAGATCATAACGGATTTGAGTCATACTTTTTTTAAAAACATTTTTTAAAAACTAACATTTTCCCAATCAAGTCAATCTTGATGAATTTTTAAATACTGGACAAGACAAAAAAATTCAGCGAAACCTTACTAAAATTTCATTAATTCCCATAACGAAAATTAATTTGTTTTTGTACATTTTTTTTTAGTTTTTAAAAAAATTTTACAGAAATATATGGAATGAATTTGGAATGATTTCTTTTGTAGCACATTTGACAAATAAACAATCATTTTTAAAAATTCAAATTGTTTTAAAAATATTTCTTATCGAACTCGTGGATTTTATTTGTCTTCTTCCACAATTGGTCAATTATTTGCTGCTTAAGACCCATTCCAAGATAAAACACTTGAGATCAAGAAGAAATGTATGTTTTTTCTTAATCGAAGCGTATTTGATTTCATGGAACACGCGAGAAAGAAAAAAATAACTTCTTAACTATTCCAGGCATATATTAAAATGACAGCTAAGGGGATAGTAATGAAATCAGCTGAGAATTCTTTATGAGTGTGTCTTAACATAGGTATAATTTGTTTTGATCTAACCAGTTTTTCCAGTTTATCAAAAATTCAAAAAGATACGAAAGATTAAAAAGTAGTTGAAATATTGTTGGTGATGAGTGAAATGCAGTGAAGTGCTTTTGTTAACATCCCCTTCCTCACCGAACTTCCACTCCACTCCACGGGAGGACTGAACGACAGATTTAACATTTATCAATCCCTCTACATGGCGGGGTTTCAGAGGCAATAAGGCACGAACTTGTGACACGAGTTCGTGACCATAACCACTATGCTACAGGGACCATGGAATACAGTAGACACGCATTCAACTTTCAACAAGTCAATATGATATCTCCACTAGAAGAAGTTTTACATTTTTATAAGTCCTCATGCGACTACGCAATTTATGAAATAACTTGATTTTTAGAACTTATATAACTAAGAATAAATGTTGTCATGCTTTTAAATGACCATTTCCTTTGAACACATGCATACATGCATATGTGTGTGTGTGTTCGTGTGCATGCGTGTGTATATGGATACGGACATATATTTCTGCAATTTGTTAAATATTTTTCCTGAATATTTTACAGATTCATAAAAAGTATAATTTTTAAAAATCAACTTGAAAAGAAAGAAATTTTAGAAAAATATTACATGAAGTTTTCATGTTACTAGGAGTGTTAGTATGCAAGCAGCAATGCTCTGCTATAAAACTGAGTCATAAAGAGAGATAAGAGTTTTCAGCAACGTTCAGGGCTAAATAAATAGTTTAACCCAATATGCTACTTGCATGTAAATAAAAAAATGTGTATAACACACGCACACATATATGTATACAAGGTGCGGCGAAAAAACCCGGACAAACATTTTTTAAACAACTTTATAAAAAGTTAATAAATTAACAAAATATAACAAATAATAATAAGAGTACACTCGTATTAATAAGTAAATTTAATTGGTTTCAAAGTGACCGCCGTTTGTCGCAATGCAGAGGCGCAAACGCTTGCAGAAGTTTTCAGCAATGAGACTCAAGTCTTTTACCTTTAATCTATCCCATTCCCGCAGAAACAATGGCTTTAGAGAGTCTAAAGTTTTGTATGGTTTAGTGCAGTCTCTGGACTCAAAAATGGACTATACACTGTAATCCATGATATTGAGATCCGGCGAGTAGGGCAGCTATTCTTCACATTATATCATGTCTGGAAAATTTGCCTTGCGCCACTCTTGTGTCTTTTTGGCCTTGTGAGCTGGTGCAGAGTCTTGTTGAAACGTCCACTTTGCATTTCTGAAATGCTTTTGGGCCCACGTAGGTACAACAGCTTTAAGAATGTCCCTCTGGTACACTTTTTGATTGATTTTAACGCCCTCTTCCACAAAAATCAAAGGAGTTTTACCACTTGCGCAAATTCCGCCCCAGACCATGACCGACTTTGGATATTGGCTATATTCAACAATTGCCGAATGCTTGGAGCGTCCACAGACCAGATTCAATCGTTTTGGGAGTTATGAACTTGTTGAACCGCTAAGAGCTTCTCATAAGTGAAAAGGAATCTCTCCCATCGCTGACTTGCGGCCCGTCTCAAAAGTTTTCGGCAACTTTGGAGCCGTACGAGTTTGTTTCTTTCATTAAGGAGCTGAAATTTTCGCAACTTGTAAGGCTTCAGTCCAAGCTCCGTTTTTGCAATTCGTCTCACCGATCTGACACATATTCTCATGTCACGAGCGATTTTCTCATGGAAACCATCGGATTCCTCTGGACTCACTTTTCGATGGTCTTACGATTCATTGAAGTGTTTATAGTGCGTTTTCGCCCACTTCTTGGACGCCGACCATTATTGTAAAGTTCTTTGAAGCGGCAAATTGCATCAAACACTGTTTACCGAGGTACAATAAGCAAATGAACGACTTCACACTTTCGTTTCCTTTGCTGAAACAACTCTAAAATATCAGACCTTTTGCTCGACATTTCAAAACACATTAATTAAAATACAAACTAAGAAATGTATTAAAAATATTTTATTATTAAGTGGTGGATAAAGAAATATGAAAATACCAATTAAAAGGAAATTTGTTAATTATTCTAGGAGGCAAGAAATTTGTCCGAGTTTTTTTGCTGCATCCTGTATATATATAAGGTGGCCCAGGTAGCAACTGTCTTGCCAATTTATATTTACATTATTTTGAAAATAATTTCATTGACAACCCAGAATATTACATTTTTCGCTACATAGATGATACTAGCTGCCATGGCCCGGCGTTGCACGGGCTTTTACCCAGTGTATAACTGTATGCCTGTGAAAATTTCCCCTTGCCCTCTCGGTATCAGCATTCCCTGGTTATGTGTGTGATTTCGATATCCATGTCATTAAAATTCCCTTATTCGAAATATCTTCTATCTCTTAGTCCTGTCGGAGGGAATGTTTCCCCTCCGCTTAGTCCGGTGCTGCACGGGCTTTTTCCGAGAGTATAACTTTATATATCCCAATGGAAATTTCCTTTTTTCTTCTAGATGCCAGCACTCCTGGGTGAGGGTGTATGCGCGATGTGAGGGATTTCTACACTTATGTCATCAAAATTATCTCTTTTCCAAAAGGTCTTCAATTTTTTTTCCTTTACAGACAGATTTCTTTTAACTCAGCTTAGCCCGGCGTTTATACACACTTTTTCGTGAATAAAACTCATTTTCTGTCTCTTTTCCCTCAGTGATATGATCTTTCTTTATATTTCTATTTTCGATTTCTAATCTAGTTTTATCCATAAGAAAAAGACAATGTACTGTTTTACTATTAAATAATAAACTGTTTTAATTAATATTAAAAAGCAATACTAATTGCGTTTTTAAGAAAAAAACAATTATAGCAATTTTTGCTAATAATGACTGAAAAAAATACTTACCATTAACTATTGAAAAGATTGCTTATTTCTGTATGTTTGATTATTCCATTAAGAATATGTAACTATAAAAAAATATGGGAAAGAAAACCTAGCCTTTTTTTGTTTGCATTCACTGTATAAAGAAAGATTCAAAATGTAAATAATACTATAAGATGAAAACATTTCAGTATTTTCTTTTATTCTTAAAGTTTTTCACTCTAAATTGCTTTTTTAAAAATAAAGAAAACTAACTGTCGAAATGTATCAGAAAGTTGTCTCTTTCTGCATATTCTCCATAAGCCTCAAACTGGTCAATTCTTTCGAAGATATATCTCAATTAATTATTACTGGCATTTGGTGATTTTAGCAATTTTTTTTCGTGGTATTTTTATGGCTCCTTGAAATGGAAACGTGTTTTTAAAAAAATATTTTATGTGCAAAAAAGAAAAAAAATAGAAATTTTTTTCAAAATAAGGAAATTTTATAATATTCTTAAAGAAGTTTTATAATATTCCATCCAAGTCTAACTTTGCAGCGTTGAGAAATGTACACAATTTACCAATCTACTTTAATAATAGTCATAACTTTTTTTTTTTAAATTTAAGTCCAAGAAATGCAAAGAAATTTGTAAAAAATGTAAAACATTGTAGAAATTGGGATTTTAATAATACATTTCAAGTTAATCACATGTAAAAGCATTTATTTTTTTAACAGATTAAGTTAATACAGTCAACAGAGCAACGTCATAAAATTTTAAGTTTGGCTGAAAACCGATTTTCGACGCCCGCTTTTGTCACTGTTGTAACAATAACATTGCTGCAACAATGGAGACAAATCAAAGTTTGTACGAAAAAAACGGTTTTTTCGTAAGTTTTTAATTAATATCTTTTCAACTAATTGCAATTTCGGAATATAAATGGGCAATACGGCTTCCCCGGAAAATTCCCAATCTTTTGGTACCTTTTTGGTATTTAATAGTGTAGATACTTTTATGTAGATTATTTTATATATAAGCTGTCCTAAGCAGTAATGTTTATAATACTGTAGCATCCCTGGTTTTATATTTAACTATTATTTTTATATTTAACTCTATTATTTTTATTTTTTCATATATCATTTTTAAAATCTATTTTCTTGTCAACTTGCAATTTCAATTTTTTTCTCAGTTTTGCTTAGTGTTTATTCATCTCTCTCTCGTAGATAAATTTTGACTGTATATATAGTATATATATACAATTCAAAAATATACACAAAATAGCTATAAACCTAAGATAACTAGTCAGGATTGTAAAAAGTATATATTAACCACATTAGCACTATAGCAAACTGCTGGCCTTAGGAACCATTGTAATAGAGAAATTTTTAATCGAATTTCTGCTTTTTATAAAAAAACAGATATACGCATTTCTGATATTAAATTCCCTCATATTTTCCTAACTCCAAAATTTCATAAAAATCCTATTAAATTTAGAACTATAACGAACGGCCATAAAACTTATATTACACTTACGGGTAGAAAGCTACAAAAGATTATTCAATCCACATTAGACAGTATTGATAATTCGATTATAGTTAAGAATAGCTTAGATATTATTAAATATATGCAAGATAAAAAAATTATCTCTATTCACACCTATGATTTTGAGGATTTATTTAATTCTATAGATATTCGAGACATGGTTAAAATTCTCAAAATAACCTATAACAAATATTCTTTGAATAAACTAATTAAGTATGATAAATATCTTTCTATTATTCAACTTGTACTAAAAAAAATTATATATTTCACAATAACTCTCATTATCAGCACAAATTAAAGGTCTTCCACAAGGAGGGCCTGCTAGTAACAGTTTGGCCAATATTTATTTGCACTTTTATGAATATGATAGCATTAGTATCGATTTTTGTTACTTTTTTAGATAGATAGATGACTTAATCATCGTTAGTAATATAGTAGATTAAGTTTCTAGTTTTAAATATTATCCGCAATATCTGAAGTTATTAAAAACCAATCATAATAATGAGTCTGCAAACTTTTAAACCTACAATTAAATGTTAAGAATTATCTTCTTTTTTGTAATATTTTTGATAAAATATACTCTTTTGATTTTAACATTATCAAAATGCCTTTTTGGGGTATTAACCTACACCTATTTTTAGAAATATTATTTTAAATTTTATAAAAAGAAACAATGATTTAGTCACAGATAATGATGTTAAACACAAAAAAAAAATATAAGCTGTTCTGCAATAATTGCTTGGTTTACAACTATCCAAGTAAATTCATTTTTAAATATATTTCTAAGTTATCTCTCTAATTTTTCCTTTTTAATGTTAAAATATTTTTCTTTGTTTTTTTTCTCATTCTATTTTTTATTAATTTCAATATGTTTTTGTTTGCTTAGTTTAATTACAATAAACTATCTAGGTGGCGCCACTAATTTTTGTTTCTAGTTTAACCAATTTTAACACGTCGTTTGGCGTTGACAATGTACTGGTCATTTTTTTTTCTCTTATAGATTGCGTTTTTTCATGTAAGTTTTTGCTTTGTTTTTCCTTTCCAAAATTATTTTTTATTTTCATCTCTTTATAAGAATTATTTACTTTCATATTTTATATTCTTTTATTTTTCTGTCTGTTGCAAATTACACGTGGTTAGTTTTAGGCCTAACTTTTCAATATGGCTCTTGTTTTGCTATTATGACAAAAATATCTGCTGTACGGGGAAGGTTGGATCCGTAAAGTATACTTAACCCTAATTTTGCTGGTCATAATTCAGCAACAGCTTAAGAAATCACAATAGGTCTCCATTTTAGTCCATTGACTCTTTTGATTTTTTTACTTTTTAAAGTTCTAACTCTGTTTCCTGCTACACATACGCTTATTTAATTCTTGTACAATATTTTTTTCCTCCATTTTTTATAGTTATGTTTCTTGAAATCTTGTTTGTGTGTGTGTGTGTATCTTCAAGCTTTGTTAGTGGTATAATTTCTTATTGTCATTTTATTATACTATGTATTTTTTTCATTTTATGATACTATATATATATATATATATATATATACACACAAAATAGTTACAAAACCTAAGATAACTAGTCAAGATAGTAAGAAATATATATATCGAAATTGCAGGTTTAAACAAAGTTTTGCGGCTAGCCTACCTTCACCTGTATTTGCCAATATTCTGGACCATAGGGAATATTAAGAGAAATTTAACTATTGCAAATAAAAAACACAATACTATTAATATATAACGATAATCGTTTTGCCTACTCTTAAGTACTAGTATATAATTAAGATATATATGTATAAGATATATATGTTAATATATATATATGTATATGTGTGTGTGTACTTAAAAAGAATTTTAAGAAAAGGGTTCACAAATTTTTAAGTTCGCTTCGGGTCAAATTATTACAATGCAAATAAATTTCCTTATTTATATAAAATTCAATAAATAATATAACTGATTTAAAAATAAAAGTTTTTTTTTTAAATTAGATAATTTTAAAATATAATTTTTAATAATTGTAAAACAGAAAGTTTCGTTCGAAAAAATATTTTAGGACAATTTTTTTCTGGTATATTTTTTGATTTAGAATGAAGGATATGTGTAATTAACTATATTTTACTGAAAATGAATTTAAGAAAGCTGTAATAAAGAATAAAGCGCTTTTCTTACTTTCATATCATCGTATGTTGAAATAAATTTCACTTAGAATGTACTCAATGGCTAAGTAACGTGGTTACTAAGCCGTTAAGCTTTCATAAGGGGTCTTCTATTTATTATTAAATTATTCCGATACATTCCCTTTTGAGAATATCTAACTATGAATAGTGTTAATTCTTTATTTTCGAAAATGCATGTATTTTATATGCTTATTATAACAATATTCTTACATTGTTACTTCTCTTTGTGCCTTAATCAACTTTTTAAGATAGTTTTAAAGTCCCATTAGGAATATTGGCGAAAAACTATTAATCTTGCTCAAAAACAGAATGATTAGTATAACTTGTCTTTTACCCAATGTTGAAAACTAGAACTTATTTATAGATAAACTCAACATATTTTTAGAATAGAAAAATACTCCCTGATTTTCTCATATCGTAAGCCCACATAGAGAGAGCAGCGTATTTTACAACAGTACTCATTTAAAGACATTAATCTATTTTTTATCTTTACAAAATAAGTACCATAAAATCCGGCGTATAACGCGCATCTATACTTTCGAACTGCATTTTTTTAAATGTATATTCGCCGTATAAAGCGAACCCCCTTTTTTTACGAAGAAACTTCAAATGTACAAGAGCAATGTTATGTTAGTCTTATGTTTTGCAGTCATTTATTCGAATAAAATCTCTGTTTTTTTTTTGAAAAAACAGCATACTAGAACTATTTCTAGAACTACGGCTCTTTCAAAGGTATGTCATTTCTTTTAATAAACAATATTTCGATATACGTAGAAGCCTAATTTTTTCAAATAATAAATTTGTCAATTTTTTAGTGGATGGAAGTTGGTCGATGTGGAGGTACATCCCCTTCGAGGATAGGAACTCCGTAATTTACACGCCACTTGCCTGGATGGAAGTTGATAAATTTTCTCAACGGACCTTATTTGACAAAAATCTCCAGAATTATAGACATACGGAAATACTAAAAAAAAAAAACTCAAGATAAATTTACAGCTATTTTGTAAATTTTTGAATGCCATTACTGGAGAGATTTAATTGTTTGAAGAGAGAAAACGCATGTACTCTGCTCTCCGCTTTTGATTTTACATATCTATAAGTAAAAAAATCTTTCCTTACATAAAAAATATTTCGAGTCCGCAGAGAAATTGTTTAACAACTTAAACGCTGAAAATCGTGTCAAATTGAAAGCCACAAATTACACCCCTGATTTAGCGATATGAAAGTAGCATAAAATTATGATCTTTTTATTTAACTATAATGAAGGGAAATACTCATATTTTTTCTCTTTCATATTTTAATATAAATATGTTTAAAAATACATAAAATACGTACAATTTAAATTTTTTAAAACTTTGGTTGAAGAAATATGTTTTAAAGCTGTTTATTTTTTGTTAAGAAATATTTTTAAAAGATGCAAAATTAATATATAATAAAGCTGTACATATCTATATTATTTACCTCTATTCTCTAGTTCTTCCTGTATTATCTCAAGAATCGAATTGTTTAAAAAATGTCCTGGTGTGTGGTACACTGAATCGTATTGGTAGATTCGTTTGGCACACAAAAGGTTGCCGACCCCTGATTTAAAGTATAACACTTTACTGTATATACCCCTATCTCTTTTTGAATTTTTATTTTATATAATAAAATCTTTTATTGAAAAACACTCTAAAAAAGAAAAGAAAAAAAGCATTTCTAATGATATTTTTATTATCATATGGCATACATGATTTAGATGAACATCTGCAAATATGGTTTATCATTCATGAATAGATGAACATTCACTGCTTAGGTAAATTTGACATATGAAGAAACAAATATGACATTCTACAAACATTATATCAACAGCTTTTATCCTTCTAGAAATCTGGAAGATTTAATATGAATACTTATATTAAAAAAATAATACTACGACTGTTTGTAAATATAAGTATGTAATCAGAAACAGTTTTTCACAAACAGTACAAAGTCATTTAAATCTGTATTCACTTCAACATACAACAATCACAAAAAATTCTACACCAAAAGATATTTATTCACATTTTTTTTGTAATGAGTATCACAAATTTTGAATTTTTAAATAACTGCTTTGAAGATTTTTTGAATTACTGATCAAAATTTAACAATTCATCAGAAAATCCAGTTATAAAATAATTTGATAATTTTCAATGGATTTTTAGATATGTTATAATTTTTGATATGCAAATACAATAACTAATTTTTTTCACTTTAAAATAAATTTTTAATTTTTTTAATAGTATTGTAGAATGAAAATATATTCATCTGAAATTAAATACAAAAATAACCATATTTATCCACAGATTTGACTAAATATATATTAGATAAAAATTCAGTAATTTCCATATAGAAATTATCATTCAGAATATATATACAACAACATTTAGTCTTATATTTTTGCAAATATTTAATATGATTTTATCAATCAGTTAATAACTTTACATATATTATTTGAAATTTATAATTTACAGTGTCTAAACTATTAACAGCTGCTTTTAGAGCTACAAATCTATTGCGAGAATTGCATTAATTATGACTCAACTAGACATAATTTATTTGAGAATATTTCTTTTCTAGAGAACAAATTTTATAAATAAAAATAAAACTGGTACCTTGACATACAAAATTGCAAAATACCATTCATATTTTCATTATAAAACATACAATCCTTACAATTATATGCAATAAAATACATGGTCAAAATCTGATATCAAACTTTCCCAATAAAACTCAGAAATTTATTAGCAGTTATAATTTCTTTACATGTTCATATGAATATTATGAATTGTAATTTATAACTGCCTCAAAAAATAGGAAAAAATTAAATACAATATTTTATTCTTTGCATTTTTATTATACATTTGCTGGGGATAAACAATTTAATTAAATTGAGCAACATATTTTTGAAACATATAAATTCACACACACATTGCAATGTATTTTTTCTTCTTCTACAGTTACAAACAGGTAAGCATGGCAATAGTTTTGTAAAACCATGCAGCTTACCTGTAAGAAAGGCACCAACATACATACATGTACATTACTTCAAACTAGCATATTTTCTACAAGCTTATGCCATGAGTTAAACATTCACATCACATAATTTTAGTAAAAATGAGCAGTGCATAAAAATTAAATTAATAACAAAAATATACAAATTTTACAACCAAAATATAATAAATGATCCATTCATAACAATTAAATTTTAAATGAACATCAAAGATGCATTATTCGTGATAATATTAAAATTGAAGTGAAATTATTCAGAAGCATAAATCTTTGCATAGAAACAGATACTCTTAACAAACAATTTGTCTGCGATGAAATCAAAACACACTATAGTGAATGCATTATCAAAAAATTTAAAAACTTTAATTTTTCAAATAAAACATTGAACTTATAATAAAATATCTATAATATAGATTCCAAAATAAATCACATAAAAAACATTTATATAATGTTACAATAAAATTTCGTAGAACAACATACTTTTAAAATACAAAATTTAAATTAATAATTGTATTATTATTTAAACAAATTACTATTTTGTCTATCTTTCATATTTTTTAACAAACTATATCTTAGTTCTTTTATTGAGATTTTAACAGAATGAATTAATGTTAAAAATTAGATGAAGAATAACAAAAACTAAATAATCTGATATTAGGAAGAATTTATAATAAGTAAAAAAAAATGTATACATGATCAATCGAGATTACAATTGAAAATGAAAAATTAAGATTCTATGGGAAGCATTAAGAAACACAAAAAGAAATAATTTTATGCTCTATTAAGTTTAAATACAAAGAAATGATTAATCTACACAAATTGAAATTTCATCCCATTTAATCAATACTAAGTAAAATAACATAAATATTCATAGTAAATTTTGTAAATAATACATTTAAACATCAACATAGTTAAAAATAATATATATATATTTTTTTGAAAAATAAATGAAAATCCTTAATATATCAGAAACAAAACTATAATCTAAAAATGTGTATAATCAAATTTGAAAAGAAGAATTTTATCCATAATAAAAAAATATTACAAGAACAAAACAAAAAAAAACGCATTCACACATTTAACTTTAAGAAAGCATATATTTTCTTAAAGATTTAATAGTTTTAACAAACAATCAAAGACTGAAACACATAAATAAGTTTAGTTAATTCGTATTAAATAACAATGTATATAGAGCAAATAAAATGAATGTGAATAAACCAACAGGCAAACATAAATTTATTAAAATTATAAATCGAGCAACAAAACTTAAAAAAAAAATATCCATTTTAATATCTCAGATTTTTTTCCACAAATGCATAGATGCAATTCCTTACATATGAAGCTTTACAAGCAATGACCATGAAGAAATCTCTTTCAAGACATAGGATTGATAAATAAACTATAAATACAAATAAAAAAAACTAAAGTAAGGACTATACATAAGGAATCACACATAAAAAAATAAATAATCTGATATGGCTCCTTTAACAAGGCAAATACATACATTTATGCATACTGAAATCGTTGAAAATCAACACACCAAGGAATGCCATTTCAAAATAGAATAAGTTTTGGTGATATAATGACTTTTACATACACATCACACATTATTTCCACATCCATTTCCTACATATATAGTTATAAAAACCTCTCAATACTAATATTACAGAAGATTGAAACGCTTAAGTACCAGTAGTAAGTATATATATTATCAAAGTGAAAATAAAATACTACTCCTTACTCTCTTAGGTTTTAAACAATGAGCACCACATACATGGCATGATTTGAAGTTTTAGTCAGTAAGCCACTTTTGATAATGAGCAAACATTAGATCTTACTATTTCTAACAAATTATGAGAAATTTAAAAAAATATTTTTCTTCCATTTTTTTATCCACTATTACTTACAGAAAATTTTAATCAAGCCATAGTATTTTTATATTGCTTTTACATATCAGATTAAAAACAAAAACAATATCTGACAACAGAGTTCATTTTAGAAAAAAAATTGTGGTCTCCTTTTGACTGCATTTGGGTCTTAAGCAGTACACTAAACATTTATTTTCTCTTTATGTGTTTATGTTATTTATCAATTGCACAATGATGTAAGCATTTTTCATGGTAAAAAAGCAAAAATGATTATTTATTAAATGAAAAATTTAATTATATATAAATGAAGCAGATTTTTTCCAAAGTTTGGGTCACTTTTAAATAACTTTTTTCTAACATTTTTTGCCCTATCCTATATTTTAGATCTTTTTTTATCTGGCATCAATCTATAGCAGGTATCCCAATACAATTCAAAAACAAACAGTAATGGCTGCTGCTATGGTGCTGAGTCTGGAATAAGAGATCAAATGGTCTAAATCAAATCAGTACAGGTGTTTCGTGAGGTAGTCATTCCAATTGTGATTCTAAGGTTTTAGATCTATAATGAACTCTGTTGATTATGCAAATTAAGAAGACCATATCTACAGATTTATTTTATTCTTCCTTTTCAAGATCTATAATGAACTCTGTTGATTATGCAAATTAAAAAGACCACATCTACAGATTTATTTTATTCTCCCTTTTCATCAACTGGTTATCATTTTAGAATATTTTCTTTTCAATCCAGCAATAACAATAGCTAAATCGGAAGTTTTATTCAATAAAAGTAATAAGTGATAATTATTTTTGTAACAAATGTAATGATCAATTTAAAAGAGAAAAAAAAGGTAAATGCATACAATATAAATTTAGAGTTCATTTAGTTAAAATAATAACTTCGTTTCTTGCAATTTCTCAAGAAGTATAAGTAAATTATCTATTACTTAAAAACAGACATCTTTAAAATTAACATATAATTTGAAAATATTTGCAAAGAATAACTATAACATCTTTTACATACATAAAAAAAACTATACGTCTAATGAAATACGTTAGACTTAACATAAATGTTAGCCCTTACATAAATGAATCAATCTGCAATATTTTTATCTGCCCTTTTTTACACGAAATTTAAAAACACAGAAATAGTTCGCCCTATAGAAACTACACTTTATCAAATTTTTCCATTTAGTATATCCAATTTTTAAAAAAGAGGGTGAGGAGTCAAAATTTTCAACACTCAAAGAAAAAAAATACTTTAAAAACATCAAAGGCTACCATTTTCTTTAGTAATGGCACTATTTGTCTCACTAACAATGTTATGTTTATGATGCCTCCAAGGCCAGCTACGCTCCCAAAATCCTTTATATTTTCCTTTCTCTGAATCATCAAATGCATGCATTTTCTCACTCACAGTATCATTATTGATGAGGGGGGATTTTTTAATTCCATTCAGTAGAGGTGGAACATTAGAATTAGTTGATTCTTCTTCAATAAAAAGTTCAGCCCAAACTGGAAAATGCTTGCTTACTGCACCACCCCACTTCCAACCATCTGGTATGGCTAAATGACTAAGACCATCGCTAATAACACCACTCCGACCTATAAAAAAATCAAATATGGCTAAAAATATTTCTTTTCAAAATTGAGCATGGTTTTTGGTTTATTAGACCCAGATTATTAAATATATACCATAAAAATATTTGGTAGAAATATCTGTAACATGCAGAAGTCAAATATAATTATAATCTTTGCTTAATAAAAAGAAACAAATTTAGAACAAAATTACAGAAAAAAAAGAGGATGTAATATGTAATACTATCATGGGAGATAGTATATCAACCCATGATAATACTATCAGAAGGTTGCTAAAACAACAAAACAAAATTTGTTTTGTTAAAAGAATAATTTTTAAACAATGATTTATTAGAAAAATAATTACAATTGTGTATTAAAGAATAAAAGAATAGATAAATACAGCAAGCAGTAAGCATATAAATTTTGTAAAAATAAATAATAATCATGTAAAAATTGTGTGTAAAGTATACATTTTTAAATCCAGAGAATGACACATCATATGATGTCATAATACCAGAACATCACTTGCAAATTAACAGGTTTAACTGTTTGTAATTAACGAAACAATAAGTACATAAAAACCTGCCCGTATTCAAATGCAATATTACGTCAAAATTTTAGAGGAATCGTTCAAGTACTTTCAGAGATTAGGTGTTTTGAACAAATTCTCTCTCACACTTACATTTTTATTTATATAGATTTATTTGAATCTAAACCACACTTTTTCCTTATAATAATGCTACTGAAAATCAAGTGCAGCTGAGAACCAAAGGACGAAAAATTCGTAGGGTGGGAGAAATTGAACATGATACTGTCTGTTAGAGCAATTGACATGTTCATGCATATATTACAAAAAATTTAACACTGGTAAAACAAATTAATTATTCACTTCTTATTAGTCCTCCTTTTAATACTTTAATTTTGTATAAATGTCAGATATTTATAAAACATTTTAAACTATTTTATTTTTTCACAAAAATGTGTGGGGAATTTGAGGTACAACGTAGAAATGATGGTTGCTTGGATTTGAATAACTAAGGTATACATAGAGAAGATAGGGTATATATAGAGAATTTAAATTTTAAAGGTATTTTATTTTCATAAAAATTAAATGTAGGTTCATTTTAGTATAAACAAAACAACACATAGCAAAAATCATGTATAATAAAAAGAATAAGCGCACAATAGGCATTTTAACAGCATTTGAAATAATACTTGGAAGTTAGATATTTTTGTTTTATTTTTCGATAATGTGAAGCAAAATTATATGAAGTAAATTTTAGCATAAGATCCCAATTAATATTAATGTAATTCAATTATTTTTTTTCTAAATGACTAAAAATAAATGAGTTAATAGCATCACTAATATCAGTAAGTGCATATATCTAATATATAAAATTCTCCTGTCACAGTGTTTGTAACCAAACTCCTCCGAAACGACTTGACCGATTCTTATGAAAGTTTGCGCGTATATTCAGTAGGTCTGAGAATAGGACGTAAACTATTTTTCATTCCGATATTGAAATTAGTTTAAAAGATATTAATTAAAAACCTTAAAACGCCTAATTGTTTTACTCCTGCGGGTTGTTTACTTGGCAGGACTTCCATTCCGTTTCGGCCGAGCGGTGATCCGACGTTTTCCACC
Source organism: Trichonephila clavata (assembly GCA_019973975.1). NCBI lineage: Eukaryota > Metazoa > Arthropoda > Arachnida > Araneae > Nephilidae > Trichonephila > Trichonephila clavata. The sequence goes on from BMAO01024252.1 coordinate 48,714, forward strand.
ATATTAAAATTGCCATCCAAATTTTACTGTTGAAGTCAGACAAAAAATAATTACATAATCGGAAAGATCATTTATTTCGCCACGATACGGTATAATTGTTTTTGCAAAACAATAATATTTTCTATTTTTTACAAATTTTTTAAAAAATGGTTGAAACTGATGCGTTTTTATGAAAATTATTTCTAAATTGTTGCGTATGAATTTGTTTTCGTGTTTTATTAAAACGATATTCTACACTAATTAACTTCAAGCCTTTCACTTTTAGATCCATTTATTTGAAAAATAAAATGACCAAAACACTTTTTTTTCTGCGATTTTTTAAAAATTAGTCCAAATTTTTACTCAACACTGAATAACTTCGTCATTTATTAAAATTATTGCACGAAACTTTTTTTCCGTGTGTGAAAAAATATTATCCGTAATCTCTAGAAAGATTGAAAAATTTGCTTAAAAATTTTTTTGTGATTTTCGTAAAAAATCGTTTTTGCGAGAAATTATTTAAACAGTATTTTTTGTACATTTTTTTTATTTAAAAGTACTTTATTTTTGCAATTAATTTGTGAAGTTTGAAAGCATTAACTTAAAAATTATGCCCTAAAAATAAAATTTTTTTAAAAAATACGCGATTTTACAGTTAGCCAAATCTTGGAGTCGAAAAATAGTTTTGCGCCAAAGACCTTTGAACTATTTAACCGTCGACCGCATCTAACTTAAGGGTTACACTAAAAAGTTCTGCCTTAAACAGGGGGAAATCAGTAAATTTGGCGAGTAAAAAAAAATGCGAGTGAAAAAGTTATTTTTGCTTCAATTTTCGTCATTTTTTCTATAGATAATTTTCAAAATTAAATCAGTATAGATGTTAAATTAAGATGACAAAATGTACTCAATACATTTCTGAGACTCATTTAAAATATTTATCAGTATCAAAATTTTGTTCTCTTTCATAAAACTTATGGTTTACTTTAAAATAATGCCTAATGTATAAATCTTTTTTTGACACATAATTTCATAATAAAAACGCAAAATTTGCCCATTTCGAAATTTTTTTTTTCCAATTATTCAGTTAAATAAGCATAACTTCCTTAGAAAAAAATAAAAGCTAAGTTCAAATAAAAAATTCTTCATTATTAATTGCGTGTTAATAATATATCAAAAATCACTAAATTGGCATGTCACAATTAATTGCTAAATGAATATTTTTAATCAATATTAGTATAAAATAATTAATTAATTTTGTTTTATATTTTATGATTTCTTTTAAAATGAATAAATATAGAGGAATTTAAATGAAAATGATTCTTAAAAAGTTCATTGATCATTTAGAATCAGTGATTAAAAAAATAAAATGCCAAAAACTATCTTTTTTTTAAAGAATTTTAAAAAAAAAACTTTTTTTTTTACAAAACAATGATATTTTGCATATTTTATGATTTTTGTCTAAAATGAATCAAAATCGTTGCGTTTAAATAAAAATGATTTTTTAAACTTTTAGAATCAGTGATTTAAAAAATAAAAAGCCAAAAACTTTTTTGAACAAATTTTAACAAAACACTCAAAATACTTAAAACAATCATTTAATAATTTCTTCTTTTATAAAGATAATTGCATGAAACTTTTTTCCCGTTTGTCGAACATTTCAAAATATCCTCACAATTTTACTTCAAGATTTTAAATAGTAGTAAAATTTTGTAATTTGAAATATTTCTACTTTTCTGTCTTTTTTCAACATACAACTATTTTTAAAAAGGCTACATTTTCGTTTCCGGGGACTAAAAAATTGCAACGAAAGAAGTGAAAAGTGAGTGAGTGATTTATAAATTCGCACTGTTCGCCTATTCGAGGGTTTTTGGCGACGGACTTCGAAATTTTCAACCATGGTCAAGGGATGAGGACGACACCTAAGGTTTTACCCACCTCTCCTAAGTACCACACCACACCAACGCAAGAACAAATTTTGAAAAAGGGAGTTTTAATGTCATAGTTGAAGAAAAATCACTCACATCGAGCATACACACACATAAGTGCTATCGTCCTGAGGGAAACAGGAAATTCCCATGGGGATTAAGTTATTCACTGGTAAAAGCCCATGCAACCTTGGGCTAAGCAGAGAGGAAAGAAGTAAAAGTAATTTCGAGAAATAGTATTGGAAGTGCTGATTTTGTGAAGAGAAGGGAAAATGTTAAACGAGAAAGCCATGACACGCACTCACGAGCCATACACTCACATCGTACACGTCACACCCACACAAAAGTTCTGGCGTCAGAAAGAAAGGAGGAAATTAACATGGGGATTAAGTTATACCCTCGGTAAAATTCCGTGCAATGCCGGGCCGGGTCAGCTAGTATATATATATATATATATATATATCAGCACAAATATATATTAGCATCAACATTGCTTAGGTTAATTTTGTATAAGAATTATTAAAGGTCTATAATATATAATATGAAAACTTACCAGAAAATATTTTTCTGACACTCAAACTTGACCATATATGACTCTCTTCTGACCAGTTGCTGCTCAGAGTAGAATTTTCAACAGGTAACAAATTGGAATAACCTTGACTACAAAGCACTTCAAACACTAAAATAACAGCAAAAATTTAAGAATGCATTGTAAAATGTTAGAAATAGTGTTTTCTTTAATAAACATCATAAATAAATGTAAAACAGGAATAGAAAAATCAAGAAATACATTGTTCTTGGAATAATGCTTGACAATAAAAGAGGAAATACAAAAATTAAGACAAAGGGGTAGATTAAAACTGTGTTAGTTTAAAATTATCTGAAGTAAATAAAAGAAAAATAAAGACTTTTTTATTAAAAGGACATTGATGACAAACTTTGATGGTAAAATTAGCTATACCAGCAAAAATAATATGTTAATGAACATAAATATAAATTAGACTTTAACTTTTAAAGAAAATTAGATAATAAATTTAAAGTTGTGAGAGAAAGAATAAACTTCAGTAAAAAAAAAAAGTATATATTACAAATGGACACTCTTCAACAAATAGTTTTGGCTTTTATTTATAAGACTTAATAAAATTAGTTAAACTTAAATTTAAGCTTAACACACACAAATAAATATTTAGAATATCTTATTTATTAATTTTTTCAAGATTAATTCAGTTATTTTATGCTTAAAAAAATAAAAGGGCTTTTCCAAGCATGTGCTTGTGATATCCCTCCTCTTGGACATTTTTTTTTAACCAAAAAAGATTTAAGAACATTTATTTGATATTTATTTCAATGATGTAAACTTTAAAAAATAGTTAAATATTCACTCAGTAATTTTTGAAGGGAATGTTATGAATCAACTATTACAGTACTTTTCATATTTAATAAAAAGCAAATAAATGATGTTAACAAAATATTGAAAATGTGTTGATGAAGCATATGTAGAAAAAGTTTACATTCCAAGAATTCACAGCTCATTAAATTTATCGGCCTGAAAGGAATTATCTCTCTCTATAATCTCAAAAATGATAGACATATTAAGAATAAGAATAAATAAAAGTTAATTTGTGGTGTTCCTAAAATTTATTTAACTATTTAGAATCAATGCATTTATTCCTCAATAATAATACAGATGTCAAATTTGAAGCATCTTTTTCAATAAACTCCAATTAAACATTAAAAAAATCACCGGTATTACTAAGAATATAACATCTACCTTATTCCAAAAATTATTTATTAAAAACTAATTAAATATTAACAATTTAAGGCTGTTTTCAGTAAATGTACGAGAGTCTGTACTAAATGTAGACATTTTCAAACAGAAAGATGTCTCAATTTCCATGAAAATTTCTAACATTGTAATTCATACATCTGTTTATGATATTATGTTTTTAAAATTTCAAAATTTTCTATAAATAATCATTTTTTACATGTATACATAAAAGGATAGTTCATTTAGTATTAAGGTATAGGAGAAAAATGTGAAACACATTTCATATCATAAGAAATGGTACAACTAGGATAAAAATGATTACTATTATAAAATATGCTGCTTTCTATAGGATAGTGCAGCCAAAATATAATATTAATATTTTAGTTCTTTTATATCTGAAAAAACATTTCAAATTCGGGGCTTATTCTTTAACATTAAGCAAAAAAAGCCTTACGACTTAATAATGTTCATTATTACATAATAAATAACATACCAATAATTTAAACACTATATGCCATAATTTTAAAGTTATTGTATAGGTCTTGATAGAATTTACTTACCTGTATGTCCAGGAGGTAATATAAAATCCCCTACTAGAAAAATATTTTTCTTTCCTGCAAAAAAAAAAAAAGTTGACCAACTTTTAATTTTTGAGCTATATTTAAACAATCATTTTAAATAGCAGAAAATGCTTTTCAAATAAAAGTTATATTAACATAAAAACAATCACAAATTTTAAAGCACATATAAAATTTAAAGAAATATAGATAATGGAAAAAAGAAAGATGGTCATTAAAAATATATAATAATAGCTTAGTCAGACATTTGAAATGCACTTAAATATATCATTTTAAAATAATTAATGCTACACACAAATAATCATAAAATAGTTAAAGAATTTTTGCAACATTAAATTAATTTTTCCCTTTTTTTAGTCTTATCAGTATAAATATTCTTTAGTTAAGTATAAAAAAAATAAAAAGAATATTAGCCGTATGAATAAAACCAAAATAATTTCCATTACACTTTACAATGAAAAATTAGTATAATGAACATCAAAAATAAAATTGACATTCAAAGTCTGATGGAAGCAAGGAGTACCATGTACAAACACAACTAAGTATATGTCACTTGACCATAGTTTAAAATGACTGAGGATATTGCTCAAAACCTTAAATTTTAATGTATTTAAATTTTTTTTAAAAAATGTTTAGTTTTCCTTACAGTTATAAAAATATTTTCAATGCCTGTGTCTTCCTCTTTTTTAGGTTTTCAAAAATTTTAATTTGTAATACAGTAAAACAAAAATATATAGATTGAATTAGATATGTAAAATCACTATCACACACAGTGCTTTTTAAAAAAAAAATTTTTTTTTAAATAAAATTAATAAAATCAAAATTTTCTTAAATATATAGGGCTTGCCTCATGGATGTTAAAAATTTAAAACAATAATACTAAAGGATATGTAAATAAATAAATAAAGAGGTATAAATTAACTTATTTAGTCATAGCACATACTTTATATTTTTCAAAAAGAAATGAATTTTAAAAGCCCTGTAATAAACAAACACACAAGCTTAAATCTTAAAAATCTTATGTTGTAAGCAAACACGTATTGCTGCAAATTATCCCATTAAGCTAATAAAGTTTTTGATTGAAATTTTACAAATAAAATAAAGAGGGAAAAAATACCTTGAATTTTCTCTTTTAGTTGTTCTAGAATGGAAGGAAGTAACTTTGCTACACATGTTTCAGATATCAAGCTAAAGTTGACAATTATAAAATCTAAATTTTTAACCTAAAAAGCAATACAAATTAAAATTAGTTTGAAAATCCACATTAATTGCTTACAATTTGTTTAAGAGCTCCTAAGCACATAATAAAAAAATTATTTAATTAGTACTATTCCCTTAACCTTACATTAAATTTACACAATAAGACATTTTAATAACATGGAAAAACATTCCTTATATTTAAAATAGCTCATTTATGATAAATACACAAGGAAATTAACTATACAGAACAAATTTATTATAAACAGCAAAGTTTTGTAATTAAAAGTTGACTTTAAAGCCTTTTGAGAGTAAGATATATTTTAAAAAAAGGATTTTTGTATAAGTTAGCTTGTAAGACAACTTCTTCAGAATTTGAAAGTTCAAAAAGAAACACTGATTAATTAATAATAAATTTTCAATTAAAATGTATAATTTAATATTCAAAACAACATATTGAGATTGTATTTATGAATTCTAATCTAAAAAGTATGGGTAGAAAAAATTCTAAGTATTTAAATACATAGATTTTCAAAGCAAATTATATGCTATCTAAAAATGTTAATAATAAAAGACAAATTTACAACAATTGGAAATGTGCATTGCGTACAGAGTAATACTTTTTTAAAAATTACTTTTTAAATGAAATAGAAATTTTAACTAAATTACATAGAAACTGGGGGGGGGGGGAATACAACCTGCATTAAAAAAGAGGGGGAGGGATTTTTTAAAAACAAAATGAGAGTACTTTATAGTAAAATTAAATTTACATGTGTGTGAAAGACACAATAAACTACAGAAATTATTTACATAATAATTGTTAAATGTGACTTTAACAAAAACAATGATGTTTTGAAAAGAAAGGGGAAGAAATGGGAAAAATCGAAGTTTATGTTTTAAAATATGAAAATATTAATATACATTTATCAAAAGATATTCCATACGAACAAAAATAGATATGCACTGTAGGTAAAACACAAATACATAATTGTGAACTCCTTAAAACCAAAACAATAATTTAATCTTTGAATAGTTAACACTTAATTAAAAATCAAAATTTGGGCAATAGTTTTCAATATCCAGTTTTCTTGATTGCAATTCTTTAGAAATCAAAAGATTTCCAATTTAAAGAACACAACATTTAAGAAAAGCCTACTACATTGTTTCTAAAACAAGAAGTTAATTACCCAATAATTATTTACTGAATAAAAATAGATCATGGCGATGCAAAATTTAGTTCAGACATTGTTCAAAATAAAAACATTACACACTTCACATTTTAATATTGCATGAATCTTTCCTTAAATTTGGAGCAAAAAATCTTCCTCAACAATATGCATTAAGTCAGCCCTTATTTACATTTAATCAGGGACATCTCAAGACTTCTTGAGGCCCTCGGTCCCTATACAAAAGTAGGCCCTGGTCCCTACATAAAAGTAGGCCCTGGGCCTGTGGCATAGATAGACATTAATGGGCCCTGTATCAAAACTCCTTCAGGACCCTTTTTGGAGGCTCCTTAACATTTCACGATATTTTGCTTACACATGTTGGGGCCTTTGTAGTTTGGAGGCCTGTATCATTGATACAGAGGTAGAAAACAGATACGCCCCTGACCAGGGCCCCAACACAAATGTAGACCTCACCATCTGATCTTTAAAAGTAGACAGTTCATAGATACGTTGTCAAATATTTGTAAAAATAATAACTCAAAATATATAAATGCGCATGACTTACAATCGTACAAACCGGCTCGACCGACTAACATCTTTTGACTGAATGAGTAATAAGTGTGTGGTGGTACCTAGGCCTATACATGGACAACGGTCATCACATGTAGCCAGTTGAGATATCGCTGGAAATTTCCAGTTTTTCGGAGAAGTCAACTGGAAAAAAACATTTGACCGTTGATATTATTCAAATCAGAATATTATTAAATCTGAGTTGAGAATGAGATGAGGCCGCCATTGTGGCCAAGGCCCTGGGGCCCATGCCTTAAGACGTCCCTGCATTTAATTAATCATAATCTTTTATTTCCATTCAGAAAAACCTTTTTATGCAGTGTTAACATAAAATACTTTAAACCCATGTTGTTTTAAGAAACTCAGTTTAAAACAAATTTATAGATAATTCATTCTTTTGTTTGAATAAAAACAAGTATCCAATACAAATGTTTCATTATTCCATTTACATCACATCATTCATGTGTTTTTCAAAACAACTTTTTTTAAATGATACGCTTTCCATTTAAAATGTAATCTTTTTTATATCCTGTTCCTAACCATCTATCAATATTTATTTTAAAAAGATATAAATTATACAGTCAAAAAGTCCTGCACAAATATTAGGTTTTATTAGTTATTTACAAACTACTTCCAACAAACAAAATGATAAAAAAAAAGAAATCAGATATGAATTTATTTATAGATAAATACTTTATCAGAACACTAAAGGCAGTTTTATGAATTTAAACAGATTAATTTTCATGATTACTCACTTTCACCACCATCCACAAATAATAACTAGTAATGCCCAGTTAAAGAAATTAATTTTTTAAGAGCTTTTTACACAAGAATAACGTGAAACGGTTTTCCAAATGTAAAATAAAACTTTCAGTATACATTAATGTTTTGTATTTTGAAAGTAAATGTTAAAATATATTTTTTTTATTATTTATTTTTAAATAAATACTAAATCCGAAATAAAACTCTATCTTAAAATATTTATTTTTCAATCAAGTTTGAATGAGATATTGGTCATTTATCTGTAATTCCTATATTGCTTAGCAGTACTTTTTAATATTCAAAACCGATAGAACAAAAAGAGTATATTTGGGCACACATAAGAGTTAAATTTAAAGTTCTAGGAGGAAAATGTTTTTAAAGCAAAGTATTAATTATGTGAATTGTGAAAAGAAATATAATGAAATAAATTATTAAGAAATATAATTATACAGTTCTTCAAAACATATATGGTAAGATTTACACTTTATTGGCAAAACTTATTTATATTGCACAATTGCATATATTTTAAAATTAAATACACAATCAAGTTTTGAGGAAGAAAACAAATATTTTTAGAAATCAATTATGAACTTTCAGGGTTACTTATCAAAGGAAAATGAGGAAACTGTCAAAAGAAACTTATGCACTCTTATAATAACAAGTATAAAAAGCTCAAAATCTAGGAAGTTTTCCTCAACATGTCATCACCATTTAAGCACATATAAAGAAAATTAAGAAGTAAACATTGTGCCTACGCATATAAATAAAATCTTCCCACTTTTGAAAAAAAAAATGTTCAAAAAATTGAGATAGTTTAATATTTAAATACACAAAGTGTCAAGTAAAATAAAAATAAACTTTATTTATTTTCAAAATTGTTTTGTTCTTTAAAGAAGTCTAACTTGATTAATAAGCACAGAGCAGCCAGTAAAAACAACACATACACACACATATATATATATAACTTCAAAAACTATATGATGAACATACTTCTAAATAAAATCAAGATCAATAAATGGAAATGTCAATTAATTATGAAATTACAAAACTACAATATATATATAGTCAATTTTTGGCATTCTTTAACAATTTTTAAGATTTGGAATGTTAGCAACTTAATTATCAATGGATTTCAATTGAGATACCTAAGAAGTGTGATTCAGAGGATAAAACTTATAGCTGAACAAACTACTGATAAACTTAAAATACATAACAATGAAACAAATGCTCTCTTCAATAATGTCATTTTCAGCAGATATGAAAGTAGGCAATAAAATATGTTTTCACTTAAATATATAGATTTTGCCCATTAAACTTCTTATAAAGACTACAAAATATTTGAATATATCCAACACTATAAGCAAATTCAAAATTAAAACAAAACTACAAACATATCAATATAAGTACATATAATATGAAACCATCAATACATGTACAAATAAGTTCTTTAATTGAGGATGCCATGTTGTCATACAGATAGTGTATATTTTTATCTTACACTTGATAATTAATATAAAACAAAACTTTTCAGTTATAATTATATGTATTCAATAAATTTGTTTAATAATCTTAAAAATTAAGAAAAATTACTTTAAAAGATCCAAAGAAAGGCTGACAGGGTATAGAAAGGCCAGATAATTTTTCTGGTGGTATGTATAGCACAGCAGATTCTTGCAACTGCAAACCACGACTTGTGTCATACAAAAATCCATTTACAAGGGACTGAAAAATTAGAAAATAAAATAAAATATTTTATTAATAAATTCAACATTTATAACATGTTATAAGGTCTAGAAATTGTTCTAAAGAGTTAAAAATTTCAAATTCTGCAAAATTTAATTCAGACAGATTTATGTATTACATAAACTTACAATAGAAAACAAATAAAAAGCAAAATTAATACGAAAAAATCTAAAAATAAATTTTTTTTCATAAAACATGAAAATGTATTCAGACTATAAACATTCTCAATCATATAGATTTTTTGCTTTTAAAATAAAGCCAAAAATAAAATCATTTTATATTTCTGGCCACCATGCAATCAGTGAACAAAACAAATTATGAAATATCAGTTTAAAATATTATTTCCACATCAGACTAAATTTTACTACTACTGAAAACATTTTGAATAACACAATTCAAATAAACTTAACAATCATCATATGGTTAATATATTATATAGCTAAAATTATAATTAAAGTATATATAACTTTAATTAATACATACCTACTATTTTTTGAAAATGATAAAGCTTAACTTGGGATCAATATTTCAAGAAAATTCTTAAAGTAATGTGTATAACAAACATTTTAAAGTTTATAAGACAAAGCATACTATACAAGCATTTTTAAATGAAGTAAAAAAATTAATAACAAAAGATATGATAAACAAATTACTCATACAAAACTCAACTTTTGTATCAACGTGATTTGTAAAAAACTGCTACACTAAGGTTCATATAAAAAGGCATGTATATAGCTATATAAAAAAATGTAACTTCACAAGAAAGAAAATTTAATGAAAAATAAGTGAGAAAATGCTGTTTTTGATTATCTTAAGATAAAAAAATTATTACACATACAGAAGTTCAGAACCAAGTTAGAATAAGTTGACTACAACCAAGTACATGAATGCTATAAAATTTTTTAGACTTCTTTGTTATGCAAATTTTGAAAGCTTTATAAGTAGAAGGAGCTACAAGAATCCCATGAACTTTTAAAAGCAAAGAAGCAGCATCCTTTTCTGATGACAAATGTATTAAATGACTTGGGCAAAACATATAATTAAGTTCTTATTTTTTTCTCTTTAAACAGGTAATAACTCTCTTTTGCCCCTTCCATTACTGCAGCATTATTTTTGCCATACATGAAACTAAAAGTTTAAAGACTATCCCACATTTTTTAAAACTTATCCATAGTGAGTTGGCTAATACTTTCTCTAGTGGAAGTCCCAGTCAAGTTTAGAACTGCAAATGCCCACTTTGAATAGAACATTTTACAGGATCAAAGTGACTATAATGGGATATAATTTGCATCAATGATGGCATCAGATGCTGATGCAAAAGAACATTACTTATGAATTTAATCATATACTCTTTCTCAATAAAAAGCTAGTTTACTAATCACTGTGCACATGTTTTAGTCCTTCAACATATGTACTGCTCTGCAATATCAAACTTAAGAAATATTTTCTGAAAAGAGCAGCAGCAAGATCTACAGCAATCAAAGGTGCATTAAATTATATTCTACAAAAAAAAAAAAAAAAGATATAAACAGTAATTTAGCTTTTATTGCATTTAACAGAACATCAACCTTGAAAAAAAATCCAATTTTGCTACTTGATTTATTTAAGATATGCTGCATAGTTTTTACATAATAGGCAACATTATATTGGCCACCACAAGAAATACATGTCAGTTCAACTTATATCACAAAATGCATATTTCCTTTCTTTTTGGGATGCAGTAATACAATTGAATTCCTTTTTATAACTTTCTTTATATGTTTGAAAGTATATTTTGTTTTCGTTAGACAATGTGACCAACAGAACAGCCACCTGAAGCAAGCATAAACCATACAAACACATGCAAAGCAAAAAATGAGTAGAGTTGTAGAAAGTAGAAAAAAGAACAATCTTCATGAATTTTTTCAAAAATTTAATGGCAACAAACAAGTTCTACAGCTTTTATTGACTTATTCTCCAGTTATTGTGAATATAATTAATAGCTGTATAGAAGAAAACAATCAGAAAAGTGATGGAAATTTTATGAAAATGCATACAAATGATCTATGCATAAAAATGTAATAAAAGTCTAAAAAAACGTAGATTTTATGCACAAAGTAAAAAAAGTTAGTATATAAGAAATCATATTTTTGGAAGCCTCAAAACTTTGATAAGCCTCAAAACTTGCTTTTTGAAACTATTCATTGAAAACCTAGATTAGTGGTTCTTAAACTTCCAATCGCCATGGCTTCCCCTTTATGCATCAGGGTGACATCAAAGACCCCCCAAGATTATGAACATCCCTCCTCGACTTATTATTTTTGATCAAAATACATGCTCTAATAGAGTTTTTTTTATTGGGATCAATCTAGTGATCTAGTCTAGTATGGCATATTTTTTCAATCCTTCCATGAGGCCTTTCAGCCAGCAGAACAGGAAAATCTCAAAGTAAAAGAGATACTTCACAGATCTCCTAGAGAGGCACTGTGGACCTCCAGGTGTCCACAGACCATAGTTTAAGAACCACTGACCCAGATAATTGAGTAAATCTAATACAATAAGACTGCGATAGATGGTTTATGAAAATAAGTGTGATATGTATGATATCAGGTTAAAGTATTTTTTAACATTCTTTTGATCATTTATTTAAAAAATTAGCTATTAATCTAATGAAACAAGAAAAGCAATCCTGATGTACAGATTAAATATAACACCTTCTTAAGTAAAACATAAGAATAAAATATTTTTTTCTAACAGACTAATCATTTTCATTTATCAATAAAAGCAAAACAAAGCAGAAATAATGCTTTTAAATAGAGTATTAGGAATCTCTAAAATAATCTTGAATATTAAATCAATTTCATTGAAGACAGCACATATTTTTCAAGTAAATATTCACATAGATGCTACAAATTTGATCTAACATCACAATATGTTGGAAACCTAAATTTAACTGGACACCCCTGATATATTTCTAAATCATTCACACAGAAAGAGATATATATCATATTTCTGTTAGTCAAAGAAAAAGCTATATCAAGATTCAAAACATATTACTTTACGTTGGAAAGAAAAGGAATAACAATCTAAACATCCCTCCCCCAACTTTGATTAAAACAAATAATAAAGTTCTCAGTGATGAAAGAAATAAACTATTTTTATTACAGTTTTCTATATTTTCTTGGACCCATATGAAGTACATGCAACAGACTCATCTTACTTATTCACAGTCAGTTAAGTTTACTTTTTAAAAAACAGCAAAATTAATCAACTAAATGAGCTAAAAATGTTTCAGCAAAAATTAGGTTTAATGAATTTTAAATAAGAAAGTGAGCAAATATTTAAACACATTTTTGCAACATTTAAGTTGTAGAATGAAGAAGAAAATTGGAGAAAGAATTAAGTCTTTGAAAAAAAGCAATACGGATATGTATAACAATTTAGCAAATATTTGGAAGGGGCGTGGAAAAAATTACAGAATGAAAAGATTGCAATGATAGTAAACTACAAAATGATTCATTAGGTTAGGCACATTTCATTAACAAAGAAAAGAAGTTATCAATTGTTACATACAACAAAAATGTATGTAATATAAAATTCCATTAATTAATAATTAAGGTGGGCCTTTTAGAAAATAATATGAAGATGTATAATGCACTACTAATGTATAAAAAGCTTTGCATTACATTTCAAACTAAATTTCATTTATTAAGTACAACATAAAAGCTCAAATTTTCAACAAGACAAGACTAACAATTACTATTAATAATTTCAAAAATTGCAGGTATTTCACTTTTTTACATCAAAATGATCAGTAATGAAAAGAATAAGTAATAACAAAATGCTGAATATATAATAAATGCTTGCAGGAAAAAATTATTTGAGTCATGATTCAAATGAATTAAATACATACAATACAGAATATTGATATATTAATTTTCATTACATTCATGTATAAAAATGTGGATATACATATATTAAACATGACTTAATTTAAATGACATACTTAAGTTGACTTAAATTTAAAATGCTAAAAAATAATGCACACACCCAAATGTTAATAATTTTTCCATTCTATTTAATTTAGTTATATTGAATACAATTTAAGACTTGCTTAGTTAAATAAAATAATACAATTACAAAAAAAAAATGATGAGCATAAGCAAGGTTATTAATTAATCACACACACACATATATATATTAGGTCTACCGAAAAGTTCTGTCTTTTCCGGTTACAATCAGTTTCAAAAAGTATGCGCATATTCATTTGACGCATATTTAGCCCTCTCTTTTTATGAATGAATGTAAACATACTGACCAAGCAAATAAACTATAACAAAGACGATTCATGTTAGTATTAAGTGAGATGTGATCGTTTACCCATGGCTGTTGATAAAGTTCATTTACGTCACTGTATTTGTACGAATTACAACAAGGAAGAGATGCAACAGAAGTGTGTGTAGAAATTCATTGGAACTGTTTGGTGAAGGTATAGTTTCTAATAGAACATGAAGAACATTGTTCGAAAAATTCCAAGTATATGATTTCATCATTTCTGATAAGCCAAGCTCTGGGCGACTATCTTTGATCGACAACGATACTGTCAAGATCATGTTAGAGTAAAATCTTTTTTTGACAATATCGGGGATTGCGGACAGACTTAATGCAGCTCAGTAAACCATTTTGGATCATATTAGGAAACTAGGGTTTGTGTGGAAGTATTCGAGATGGGTGCCACATGAGTTAAGTGAGAAGAATTTGAATGATCAAATCATCCCATACACATCTCTGCTTGCACGCAACAAAATCGAACCCTTCTTGGACAGGATCACAATTGAGGATGAAAAATGGATTACCTATGAAAGCATCATAAGGAAAAGAGCATATTGTGAACCCAGAAAACCTGCCCCTCCACCTCTAAGCCAAAGTTGAGCCTGAACAAGAGAATGTTGTGTATATGGTGGAACATTCAAGAACCATTACATTTTGAACTGTTGAAACCAAACGAAAGGTTAAAAATGGAGAGGTACTATCAGCAATTGGATAAATTAGAAACAGCACTCCCAGAAAAGAGGCCGGAGATGTTCAATAGGAAGGACATCATACTGCTTCATGACAATGCCAGGTCACATGCTGCTTTGGGGACTCGTCAGAAAGTCGCAGAGCTAGGCTGGGAAGTTCTGTCACATCCATCATACTCCCAGGACCTAGCACCTTTCTATTATCACTTGTTTCTGTCTTTACAAAATTTTTTGCAGAGCAAAAAATTCAAGAATGAAGAAGATATTAAACAAGCACTGGTTCAATTTTTGGTCTCTAGAGATGAGACATTTTTTTAAAAAATGGGATATACAAATTGCCATCACGCTGGCAAGAAGTCATAAATAATGGTAGCAAGTATATTATTCAATAAAGTTTATTCAAGGTATGAAAAATTTATTCTTTTGTTTTATATAAAAAATGGACAGAACTTTCCAATAGATTTAATATATATATATATAATATATAAAATTCTCCTGTCACAGTGTTTGTAACCAAACTCCTCCGAAACGGCTAGACCGATTCTAATGAAATTTTGTGCGTATATTCAGTAGGTCTGAGAATAGGATGTAAACTATTTTTCATTCCGATATTGCAATTAGTTAAAAAGATATTAATTAAAAACCTTAAAACGCCTAATTGTTTTACTCCTGCAGGTTGTTTACTTGGCAGAACTTCCATTCTGTTTCGGCCGAGCGGTGATCCCACACGTTTTCCACTATCTTAAGATTGGCATCCAATTTTTACCGTTGAATCAGACAAAAAATAATTACAGAAACGGAAAGATCATTTATTTCGCCACAATACGGTATAATTTTTTTTGCAAAATAATGATATTTTCTATTTTTTAAGAATTTTTTAAAAAAGGGTTAAAACTGATGCGTTTTTATGCAAATTATTTCTAAATTGTTGCGTATGGATTTGTTTTCGTGTTATTAAAACGATATTCTACACTAAATAACTTCAAGCCTTTCTCTTTTAGATCCAGTCATTTAAAAAATAAAATTCCCAAATTTTTTTTTAAAGATTTTTCAAAAAATACTCAATATTTTAACTTAACATTGAATAACTTTGTCATTTATGAAAATAATCGCACGAAACTTTATTTCCGTGTGTAAAAAAATATTATCCGTAATCTGTACGAAGATTGAAAAAATTGCGCAAAAATACGGATTTTAAAATTTTTTTTGTGATTTTCGTAAAAAACCGTTTTTGCGAGAAATAATTTAAAAAGTATTTTTTGTAAATTTTTTAAATTTAAAAGTACTTTATTTTTGCAATTAATTCGTGAAGTTTGAAAGCATTAACTTAAAAATTATGCCTAAAAATAAAAAAAATTAATAAAAAATACGCGATTTTACAGTTAGCCAAACCTTGGAGTCGAAAAATAGTTTTGCGCCAAAGACCTTTGAACTGTTTAACCGTCAACCGCATCTAACTCAAGGGTTACACTAAAAAGTTCTGCCTTAAACAGGGGGAAATCAGTAAATTTGGCGAGTAAAAAAAAATGCGCGTGAAAAAGTTACTTTTTGCTTCAATTTTCGTCATTTTTTCTTTAAATGATTTTCAAAATTAAATCATTATAGATGTTAGATTAAGATGACAAAATGTATTCAATACATTTCTGAGACTCATTTAAAATATTTATCAGTATCAAAATTTTTGTTCTCTTTCATAAAACTTATGGTTTACTTTAAAATAATGCCTAATGTATAAATCTTTTTTTGACACACAATTTCATAAAAAAAGCGCAAAATTTGCCCATTTCGAAGTGTTTTTTTTTTTGAATTATTCACTTAAATAAGCATAACTTCCTTAGAAAAAAATAAAAGCTATGTTCAAATAAAAAATTCTTCAAAATTAATTGCATGTTATTAATGTATCAAAAATCACTAAATTGGCAGGTCACAATTAATTGCTAAATGAATATTTTTAATCAATATTAGTATAAAATAATTAATTTTGTTTTGTATTTTATGATTTCTCTAAAATGAATAAATATAGATGAATTTAAATGAAAAGGATTTTTAAAAAATTCATTGATCATTTAGAATTAGTGATTAAAAAAATAAAATGCCAAAAACTATCTTTTTTTTAAAGAATTTAAAAAAAAAAAACTTTTTTTTTTTACAAAACAATGATATTTTGCATATTTTATGATTTTTTTCTAAAATGAATCAAAATCGTTGCGTTTAAATAAAAATGATTTTTTAAACTCTTAGAATCAGTGATTTAAAAAATAAAAAGCCAAAAACTTTTTTGAACAAATTTTAACAAAACACTCAAAATACTTAAAACAATCACTTAATAATTTCTTCTTTTATAAAGATAATTGCATGAAACTTTTTTCCTGTGTGTCGAACATTTCAAAATATCCTCACAATTTTACTTCAAGATTTAAAATAGTAATAAAATTTTGTAATTTGCAAAATTTTCTACTTTTCTGTCTCTTTTCAACATATAACTATTTTTAAAAAGGCTACATTTTCGTTTCCGGGGACTAAAAAATTGCAACGAAAGAATTGAAAAGGGATTGAGTGATTTATAAATTCGCACTGTTTGCCTATTCGGGGGTTTTTAGCGACGGACCTCGAAATTTTCAACCATCGTCAAGTGACGATGACGACACCTAAGCTTTTATTCACCTCTCCTAAGTACCACACCACACCAACGCAAGAACAAATTTCGAAAAAGGGAGTTTTAATGTCATAGTTGAAGAAAAATCACTCACATTGCGCATACACACACATAAGTGCTATCGTCATGAGGGAAACAGGAAATTCCCATGGGGATTAAGTTATTCACTGGTAAAAGCCCATGCAACCTCGGCTAAGCGGAGAGGAAAGAAACAAAGTAAAAGTAATTTCGAGAAATAATATTGGAAGTGCTGATTTTGTGAAGAGAAGGGAAAATGTTAAACGAGAAAGCCATGACACGCACTCCCTGGCCATACACTCACATCGTAAGCGTCACTCCCACACATAAGTGCTGGCATCAGAAAGAAAGGAGGAAATTAACATGAGGATTAAGTTATACCCTCGGTAAAAGCCCGTGCAACGCCGGGCTGGGTCAGCTAGTATATATATATATTTCTCTTGGTTAGTTTTTGATTTGTTACTTTACATTAGTATATATATAACCACAATTTTCCATAGAGCCTGTACATTGTTTATTCATGAGTTACTAAGAACCTATTTATTAATGATTTAATTTTATAATAAATAATGCAAATATTGTTTTTAAGACTCAATTAAAAATTATTGAAAAACTATGATTAAGTTCTACATATACTAAAAGAAATTACTCATTATATAGTATATTACTCTGTACTTTTCAAAA
Organism: Trichonephila clavata; assembly: GCA_019973975.1. Taxonomy (NCBI): domain Eukaryota; kingdom Metazoa; phylum Arthropoda; class Arachnida; order Araneae; family Nephilidae; genus Trichonephila; species Trichonephila clavata. The sequence continues at coordinate 66,763 of BMAO01024252.1, forward strand.
GACAAACTTTTTTGATAAAAAGACACATGTCAAAATAAAATAAAATTTATATACAAATAATTTCACTCCATTTTTTCATTTCCATTTTTTAAAAAAGGATATTAAAAATGTTTAATGGGTTATGAATAAAGACAAAGTGTCATAATATTTTATTTCAGTAATATGATTCTTACTTAACACAATTTTCTATCCTATTTTCAAAATACACCATGAAAGAATTTAGATTCAATTTCTGATGTAATCTGGAATAGCTCCTATTATTATATAACATGACATGCTTTTACACCACAAAGCAAAATAATAATGTGCAATATATGATCACAAGTATTTTACAAACATAAATATTAAAAAATGACAAAAATGTTACTTACTTTTTGATGACAAGTGTTATCACTATTGTTATGAGAAGGAACTAAACTATGCCATTTGCCTCGCTCACCTTTCCAGGATTGTACAGAATATAATTTTGGTTCATTAAGTTCAGATGCAATCTATGAAAATTAGAATGATTATTTTATTACTTAAAAGGAAAATTTTTCAAAGTATATATTAAAGAGAAATGACAAAAGTTATAGATGCATGTAAAATATAAATAAAATCATTTTCTATAAAATTCATCAATGAAAGATTACACACACAAAATAGTGTTTGATGTAGATGCATATCATTAAATGAAGTTATCTATAAAGAATTGCTCATATATATAAGTATAAAAATTATCTTATTGTTAATAAACTACATACAGTTATACAAGTAGAGCAATAAAGTTAATATACAGCTATACAACTACAGTAACAATTTGAGATAAAAGAATAATTTTAGACAGTTCCACAATTTTAACAATGATCAGGAAAAAAAAAAGAGCTCCCAGAGTTTTGAGAAAATAAGTATAAAGAGATTTTTATATGATGAAGCTTTTCTTTTAAACACAAATCCTAAAGAAAGACTGAAAAGTAGTAAAATAATCAATATATCTTATGACAAAATAATAATGGAATAAATAACTTCATGAACAATTGCTGCAAAACATTGTTCAAGGTTAATTTAACAATTATAAGTAAGATAAACCAAATAGTGTACAATTATCCTTCAATAGAATATACTATAATCAAAAGTGTAAAGCTGATTTAATTTCCAACAGATATTAATTTTAAGATATTGCTCAAATCTGATAAATAAGGTAAATTAACCAAGTCAAAGAAATTATACTAATCTTAATTATATATTATATTTATAATTTAGATAAAAATGTCCTAATGAACACCTTAAATGGTTTATATTGTGATTGAAAAGATGGAGGATTTTGAATTTTTTTCATGGAACTCAGACAAAGTTACTGTAAAAATTTTAAATAGAAATCCAATAAAGATATAAGTAATTTAAAAAATCAATAAATAAATGCCAAAAAAATATTAGCACATTGAAAACCAATAGATAATGAGACTATATTTATAAAAGACACAACAAGTAGGCACAAAGTATATCATCTGTATATATACTTTTGAGTTTCTGGTAATATTGACAATTAAATAAACAATGTTTTAAATTTCTGTGAAAACTATAATTAATGTTATTGATAAAATAATTGCAGTTTTCTTTTTCTTATTCCATGATTTTATTGAACAAAATACTACATTTGCAATTTTACAGATTAGAACCAACATTTAAGACAGTGTCATTAATATTCAATTCAATTGTATTTAAGTTTTTAAATACAAAATAGAAAACGAAAGTTAACTACAAGATTTTTAAAAAATGATTAAAATTATAATTACTACTTAAAAATACATATATTATGTATCTTAAAATATCTCAGAAATTACAAAAACAAGTGTGGATTAACTGTGATTAATCAGTAAATAGTAATCTTTTTGAAGAACCCTAAGTCTGAACCTCCTTATAATGCATTTTATTTCTAGCACATAGTTCACAATAATAATAATGTGCTTAAAAGACTGTATATATTTATGAAGATAATTAAATATGTTTATCCAGATATTATTGTGACATTTCAATGGATTGGCTTTTTTTACTAGAACTCATTTCATTGTTATATGAACAAGAATTGAAGAAAATAGTTTTTACTTGTAGAATGTAACTCAAAACTGGGTAACATACTCATTCATTGTGCATAAAAAGTTAAAGCATTTCTCTTTAACAAAGTTATAATGGATAGCGTGATTTCAGTATAAAGATTTTATTTGTACCTATAATTCTTTAAAAGTATATATGTAAAGTTTAACCATGAAAGGTAGTACAATTCCAGAGCCAAACTAACAGAAATTAAAATACATCAATGATCAAAAACTGCATCCACTGGCAACATTTTTCTGGTCTGGTGAAAATTGTGAATTGAAATTTATGTAGATTGAGATTTATGTACTTTTTCATGTAGAAATGAGTTTTTCATATATTAAATAATATAAATAACTTTCATGCATTATATTTTTAAAATATAAACTATAAATAGTAATTTTATAATAGTGGCTCTAATATATAGCATTTTTAAAAACAGTTAGTTCATTAAAAGTTATACGTAATATTTCAGATCTATATAGCAGAAGTGAAACTAATTACTATAAATTGAAAGTATTTTTAACAAAGATGAAAATTTTTGATATTGCAGAACAAGTTATTTGCAATATGACAAATATACAAACTATGTATAAATATAATTAAAGATAATACCAAAACTGTTTGCATTCATAACACATAACTGTTAGAAGAATGAAAAAATTGAATTCTATTCAACAGCTCATAATTAAAAGATTTGCATCACAAAGTGACTTATGAACACTAAGAATTTTTTACAACACTTTTTCATAAATATAGAAGCCTTCAAAATATTTGTTTCTAAGCTAATTTTCACTTTAAAAAAGTTGTAAATTATCCTCTGTGGTTTATTAATATTTATTTATCATATTCCATACTAAGTTCTACACATAAAATTATTTATCATTGTTTTTTTTTACATTACATTTGAATTTTTAATACAGGTAATGGTAAAATGATGAGATGAAATTTTTCATTGGAGTTCATAACTTAAGGAAAATATCAATTTAACAAAAGCATGTCTATTTTCTTGAATTACATTGAGCAACTGATGCATTATTTAGAAAAAAACATATTAATGGGGATTATTGAAATCATGAAACATAATTTAAAATAACATTTTAAATGACAGTTTTTAGAAATATACCTATTTTTCATTATTAATTTTAATACTAAATTAAATTTACAGTTTATACTAACAAAATATTCAATAACATGTTTTGTAAAACACTGTCAGTTTCAATTTTAAAAATTTGAAGATTTGAATTAAGAGGAATAAATGAAAATTAAGATTACCAATGATAAAGCTTCTCGAGATGCTATTTCTTGCACAGCAACTATACTGAAACTAAGAACAAAATTTTAATCAGTAATTAATAGTGAAGGGACTAAATAGGTTCCATTACAAGAGGAAAAATAAGAATAAAAATAAAGTGCTCAGTTTATTTCATTATTAACAAAATCTTATTGCATCACTTTATGGAATATTACTATAAAAAACATCAATGTGTTATAATGCAATTTAGGCAAGAAAAAGAATATATATATATTTTACATTTTTACTATTATTTAGGGTACCTTGTGATTAACACTAAATAACATACTTAATTTTTATTTTAAAAAATTACAAAGTTTATATTTTTTTTAATGGAATAAAAACCTTTTCAAATTCAGATTCTTTAAAATTAAATGTGTAAACTTTAAATGTCCTTTAGCACTTACAATATAATAAATAATAAATTCACAAAATTTCACATTAAATAAAGCATACATTTAATATTTAGTCATCAATTTAGATATACAAAAATTCTAACAAAGATGCTTCAAATGCTAAAAAGTTGTTCCTTGCTATATTAAATATTTTCAATCTTACAACACACACACGAAAAAATTAATGGTTTTACTACTATTTTTATTAAAATATCAAGTCTATAATTTTTTTAAATGTTCTTTAGCAATGAAGAGAATTATATTTAGAATGATTAGAAAATCATTAAAAATATATATTCAATACATTATTACCTTGATAGAGTCAATAATTTTGTCAGTTAAATTTTAATTTACAACCATTAAATTTATCCTAGCATTTGATTAATTACATACATATTTTATTATGTTAATTGCTTTTTCTATTAATATGTCAACTGTCAAAAACATCAGCAAATTCTTATTAAAAATATTATATAATGATATTTCTGAAATAAATCTCAAAGAACATCTGAATGAAATGCAATGATTGATATGTTATGCAACACATTTAGTAATGGAAAAATAAATTTCTGATTTACAATTAGTGATATTAATAATAAAGTGATACATTTTGCTACTGCAGCTGTATTACAATATTGTATGTTTTACAAACATTAGATAGTGGTGAATAATGTAATTTCTGGTTAATTAAAAATACTTTAGAAAACTTTACTTTTTTTAAAGACTCATTATAATATTCAGCAATTAAATTCCCAATGAAGGAATTCCATACATACAAAAAACTTCAGATAAGTCATTTTCAACTATAAGACTTTTAGATGCTTCAAAAACATAAATTGAATTTAGATAATTTATAAATTAAACACATTTTTCAATAAATTTATCTGTAAAAAACACAGAGAACTACTCAAAAGTTTGGAGTTAAAAATATTTTAACAAGAAAATTATAGATAACAATTTTATTACTGATGAAAATTTTGAAAACCTCACCCATTTTCTAATATAGTCCTACAAATGACTTCTTGAACACCAGGATTCCTGGCTTTCTGTATAATGAAATCCTGTAGATTCCAGGACGCTAACCTTACAACCTGTCTATTTAAGTTGGTGAAATTAAAAACTTCTGGTACAGGAGGTCTTGTAACAAGAGAAGAGACTAGTTCATAGAAGTCCTTTGTACTAGGATCACAGGAACGCAATTTAGATAAACCACTAGGAGCTGAATTTGTTCTACGGTGTCCAATGGGACGTCTACCATATATACAATTTTGAGATGATTTGTTATTCACAGATGAAGAATTATTTATAGAAGAGTCTGTAGTAAGGTACATTTTCACAATAGCTAATCTATCTGGAGGTAATCCTTTAACTTTAGATAAATCCCCTAGAGTTTTGAAAGGACCTTTACGATCCCTGTAGTGCACAATGTTAGCTGCCATTTCTTGAGTCATACGACACACACTCATCAATTGAAAGACATTAGCAGTATTTACATTAACAAGTTTGGATGGTGAAGTCCTTGTTGTTCCAGGATCATTCACTTGCAAGGATTCTAGTGATTGAGTAAGAGAGGAATTATAGCTACCATTGTATGTTTTTCGTCGTCCGACACAAATTTCTGTTCTGAATTGCTCTAATTTAGTAGCACCAACACCTGAAACTAAGGCTAGATCTTCAACCTTTTTGAAACCACCAATCCGCTGACGATACTCAATAATATTTTCTGCAGTGACCCTGTTGATCCCAGGCAAGGTCATCAGTTGTTCTTCTGTTGCAGAATTTATGTTTAGTAAATCCCATCTTAAGTCTGAATCCAGCACATGAAAAGTGGCACTTAGGTTACCATTTTTGGAACGGTAAAAACGCTTACTTGAACCTTCCCTCATTAGTGATAATTTCTGTTCTGGAACACTTATACACTGTCCCATGATCCAAAATCTATTCAAGTTATGTGGCAAGTGACAACTGCAACATTTTTTTGTCTGTAACAAAAAATATAAATATTACAATATTAAAATGAATTTTAAAAAAATATTATTTTCAACATAAAACAAATATGATGTACAAACATAAAATGACACAAAAAACTACATAATTTAAATAAATTTAACAACAGTTTACCCAAATACCTTTTTATTACATTACAAGTTATTTAAAAAACAAATATAGACAAGAAATATTCAACATTTTCATTAGGATTTCTCATTTTTCTTAAGTTATAAAAATAAGAAATTACAAGTAGAACAAGAGGATATAAAAATAAGTGAAATATAAAATAGTTTTCAAAAATTATACGAATTTTTTACCTATTTACAACATAGCTTAAAACTAACTTACCTCTAACATTTCACAAAGTATTAAACATAATTTATTTTACTTAATTCTTCAATATCAAACAGAACAGAATTTATATACTGCAACAATGATGTATATGATAAAAAAAACATTTTTCTATAAATTAAAGTAATAAATAGCTGGTTTATGAATACAATAACAAATTTCACATGTTAATGAATCATATTTACATCATATTCCTTGTACAAATATGAAAGAGCAATTTATTAACTTTTAAATTGACATGAATTTCACAAATTACAAAGCGATATTTAATTGAGGTCACACAAAGTAATTGAACATTTGCACACAAAGCAATTAAGAATTACAAAATATAAGCTATCAGCTGAAAGGTAGAGATTTAGTTATTTATGAACATTAGACAAATAAAGGGTAAAAAGAGATGATTTAAGAATGAACAATAAAATACACACTTAATATACACAGGACAGCTCAGCTTTTCTTTGGAAGAAACAGAGAAACGCATTCTAATGAAAATCCGAAATTATATTAAAAAACCCTGTGAATCGATTAATAGTACAAAAACAAGGCACTATTTCTGGAGAGAGATTTCATAATTTTCTAGGAAAATATTTAGAATCGGAAGCAGCATCTCTCGTTCAACACATCACCAACCACTGTATCTGTCACTTGCTAGCTGCTGCTCAAAACACGAAATCTAACTCTTGCTATGACCTGAAACATCAGCAGCGCCATCTGTTGAATGCGTTGAAAATTTGGCACCACTTTTTCTCCTAACTATTCCTTTCATCGTCGATGCTCATTGTCGAGAAGTTTTTATCTTGTTATTATTTTTCCCCCTTCGAGACATTCTCATGGAAGAAAATTCCTATATTGAGCGTTTATTGATGCTTTTTTTCTTTGCATTATTTGTTCTGTTTTTAAGTTGGAAGCAGTCCAAATCTTTACAGGATGACATTTAAATGTGTTCAAATGAATATAAATATATCTAATTTTTTTTTCTTTTTAATGATGATATTTTTAAATATAAATTTCTATTAAGTGAAAATTCTAATTCTTTCATGAATTTTTGGAATTAACAACACAATTTTTTAATGCTTATAACATTCCCAAATGAATTGTATAATAACTTTATTTATAAATTTAAAACATGGTATCGAACAAAGAATTATAAAGAATAAATAATAAAGGTATATAATAAATAACAAGCACGCATTTTAAGCAAGAAATATCAAAAGGTTTTTATGCAGAAAAAAGATTGAAAAGCACTAGTTTCAGAATAGTTTGGCCTAAATGAAAGTAGCCATTCAATTAATTTTGTAGTGAATATTTTTTTAGTTGAATTACACAACGCATTGTATAATAAAGTTATGGGTATACTTCATATTAGCAAAATAAAGCATTTGCAGTTTCATTTCCACCGATCCGTTGAATAGAATCCTGAAAGAGGAGGTACATTTTAATTATTTGGGATGTGTTCTCTCTCATTTGATGTAGAGTGGAAGTTAGATGAATAATGTTAGCTCGGTGTGTTTTTGTCACTTTTGGTAGTTTTAATAATATATTAAACTTTATGTAGCTCGGAAGCGATATCCATTTTTGTAAAAATCAAATTACTTTTTGTTATTTAAAAAATTTATTCACAGAAGCTGGAATTTTTGCTTTAAATGTGAATTATGCAAATTAATGCATTTGAACTAGAAATTTCAGTTTATTGGACAAATACATAACTGGGCGCATAGTCATGGATTAAAAAGTATAAATATATAATAGCATTAGTATTTTAAAATTTACTTTTATATTTTGCATTGAAATAAAGAAATTTTATTAAATATGTTACCAACCAAATTATATAGATTTTTGGCATAATTTCAAAGTATACGAGGTTTTACTTTTAAAAAACACAATTTTTTTTTTACATGGGGGAGAGAGGAATCGATCGTTCATATAAGTCGAAGGACAGGTGCTGTCTACCGCGTAATATTAATGAATTATGTACATATGAGTAGAGATGGTAGCTTAATTAAACCATACCCACAGTCTTTGTGAGTTTATTCTTTGCGAAGTTTCATGTTATGTATACATTTAAGAAATAAAATTCCCTAATATAATCATCAGTCAATAACAAATTGTTACAAGTTAAGTAAACAAGAAAATTACAATATTAAGTATCAGAATAAAATCCAGTATAAAGAGTGATAAGAGACAGAAAAAATATCTCACAAAATAAATAATTTATATAAATTTTAATTATAGTATTTTTTTTTTTTTAAGCCAAACTTTTTTTACAATGCAAAATTTCTCCGATCTATATTTCAATCATATCATTCTACACAACATGAGTTTCGAATGGCTATTATTAGAATTATTTATTAGTGAATTGAACAAAGAGCAATTCGCCTTTCGTTGATTGTGAAATAATTTTATCGCAACTAATGTGGCAAGAAGAATTGAAAGCATTTGCCATTGTGACGAATTCTCAAGGCGTGAGGTAATAATTTTATCGGCAATGAAACAGGAAAGGTTACAAATTTTAACAAAATATATTCTTTATTGCATTCACTACGTATTTGTTTATAAATATGCATTTTCCCCCAACAATTTGTGATTAATTCCCAATAATCTCCTCATTAACTTGTAATCTGGAGTAAATTTTAGGAAAAAAAATTTTACTGTTATTACGCAATTTTTATTTTGCAAGATAACAGAAATAAAGCTAAAAATTAAAACATCCTACTGTTTACAAACATTTCATATAAAGAGTTACTTGTGTTTGTATTTTTTCTTCCTGTTACTATATTAACATATTTAACAATAGAAGGTTTTGTTTTTTTATTTGGTGTATGAACGAAAATGAAATGAAAAAGGTCAGATATAACAGCATTAAATTTGCAAAATAGTAACCTATTTAAAAGTATCTACGCTTTATATTATACATTTAGTATAATTTAAGTATAATAATTTTATAAATCCCCCACATTAAATTTTCTCATTCCAAAATTTTAAAATTACAAATAGTTATTGATATCTGGGACACACTGCTTTAAGTTCGTACAATACATTAGTCGAATACATTCGAATACTTTACATTATAATAATTAGAATACTTTCGTCATTTAGTTCAAGGTTGGAAAAATAGCTGCATTTTGTTCAGTGATTAGGTCACATGCGTTATGGGTGATGATTGTACAGTCCAACCATAGGTTCAAATTCCATTTCCGTTAAACTCTCACATTTAGGAATGTTCTCCACAAAAACTTCTTTTACAGATCCGAGCCTCAAAGTTGTCACGGAACTGTTGCAGAAGTTAGGAAAATGAAATCCCGTTGCAGGTTCCGTCCTCCCCACTTGATCAAGGAATTACGATATTCCGTTTCTTTTTTCTCTTTATATTTACAATTAAAAAAAAATTGGCGCTAATAGTCATTTTGTTAAGAACAATGTAATTCTATGTTTCTTTTTTTATCTTTCTATATATAAAGGAGAAAAATGGCTCACTCACTCATATTCCAAAATCTCCGAAACCATTAGATCACAGACTTGAAATTTTGCAGTCAAGCTCCTTTTATTGAGTAACGATCCATATAGAGCGAGTTTTATTAAAGTCCACCCCCAAGAGGGGAATGGGGACGTAGAAAACAAAAAGATTCCCTTTTTGAACTTTTTGACCTACAGACTTCAAATGTGATAAAGATGTTTCTTTTGTTGAGCAGCGATCCGCCAAGAACAAGTTTTGTGCAAAGCGACCACCAAGAAAGAGGGAGGGAAAAAGATAAATAAAATCCCTGTTTTGAATTACTGGGCCTACAGACTCGAAACTTTGAAAAGTAGTCTCTTTTAATGAACAGATATAAAAAGAGGGAATGCTTTTTACAAAAATCGATTCTGGGTGGGAAGTTGGGAGAGGGGCACTTTAAGTTTTTAAAAAAATCCAGTTTTTGTACTAATAGACCTACCTACTTGAAACCTAGCAAATATTTTTCTTCTGTTGAACAGAAGTCTTCTAAGAGTAGATTTTGTGGTTATCGACTCTGAGGGGATCACGATGGTGTAAACGATAAATACACTTGCGTTTTACAAATTCAAGTCCTGTCCTTTTTAAATCAAGAGTTGAAGAGTATAAGAATTCTATTGATATATATATGTTACCGGCAAAATATAGAATGCCGGCATTCTATACAATGCCGGACGTTTTTAGGCAAAGTATGAAATATGAGATTTATTACATACTTTGCCTAGGCATTGTATAGAATGCCTAAAGATATTTAGGCAAAGTATGAAAAGGTCATGATAAGGATATTATATCAATGACTTATATTCCTAAAAGTACAAATGTTATATATATATATATATTCTGACAAAATTATGAGACTGCCATTAAAAAAATGATTGTTAAATTGTGATTTCGCATATACTTGTATTAAAACTCCTTCAGAAGTTCCAAGTTGATAGAAACCATCTTATTTCTCACTCATTACAAGTGCCAATATATATTGGCATTCGGAAAAACAATCAAAGTTTTGTACTACATTTCCTTTTTTAAAAAATAATTTTCTGTTTTTCTGGTAAGTTTCACGTAGGTGGATGTACAGCTCAATATCATAACGTGTAACATTTTTGTATTTGGTTGAAAGTTTTTTCAGAATTCTATCACATTCCCAAAATCCGGAATTTAATTTTGCTCTTGGCAAATCAAGTTCCTAGAACAAGTTCACATCGTCAAACTTGGCGTCAAAATTACCGGCGGCAATCGGTATCGCCTATATGGTGCCGCACTAGAAAGGGATACCAGCCCCTGGTAAAAGTACTAAGTCTGAAAATGGTAAAGATACCAATCTGCAGCCCCATTGAGGGGAAAAAAGAATCCGTGACTTAATATACAGTATAGCACTTCTTCCCAACAGTTTTCTCTTCCAGATCGGTCAATGTTTGACAATTTTACGGCGGCCGCTGAGGGTGGGACGTTGATTATTTATATTTTAAATTGTTTGATATTATAATTGAAATGTATTTAAACATACCTTTAGAGTAAAATTCTGTTGCACCAAAAAATATTTACAAAATGTTTTTACATAAAATATAAAGTGATTTCCATGGAAAGTCGCACAAACACAAGAAAAATACACCTCAGAAGGAAAATGGAAAAAAAATTAATGCTCCTTGAGTTGCCTGATACCCTTTAATCCATTGACCAAGGGTTAGAAACCACTGTTTTATGGTACTGATGCCTTCTTTAACAATTTAAATGAGTTTACTTTTATTTTCCGCAAACATCACATCATAGCTATATTCAGCAACCAATAGTCCCTGTGTTCCTTCTTAGTAGTAATTTTAGCATTTTTTTATATCAATTATTAACTTCTAGTAAGTAATTTCAGTTAAGAAAAAACCTTTTTTTTTTTTCCTTTTGCAGCATCAACTCGAATTTTGAGCAACTACCCGTTTAATAGTTGTTTCATGTCTATGGACCATGGGTCAGCAACCCTTTAGTTGTTGCGTGTCAAATCAATCTACCAATATGATTCAGCGAACCACACAGTAGAGCATTTTTGAAACAATTCAAAAATTTACAAATTTGTTGAGTAGTGCAAAGTGCCACTAAGAACTGTACCGCATGCCACACGTGGCACGTGTGACATAGGTTGCCGATCCCTGCTATAGACCATGACTTGTTCTCCAACATTGTAGCTTGCTCCTCCATTTTCAGGCAGCACAGGAAAAAAGCAATTTTTTGTTGAACAAGTTTAAGTAAAATTGAGTATTTGACATTTCTGAACAAACAGCAATACACAACTAACAGATTCTGAGCCTGAGACACGCGTTAAAAGTTTTGTCTAGCCAATTGACAATATTCGAAATGAATCAGAGATGTATTTCATATTTTGCTGGTTTCTCATTAGGCATTCTATAGAATGTCTAGGAAATGTGTGAAATAGGAATCATTTCATACATTGCCGGCTATATTTAGGCATTGTATAAAATGCCTAGGCATTCTATAGAATGCCGGATTTTATACTTTGCCGGTAACATATATATATATAATGCAAAATACATATAGGGGTATTAATAACATAACGAATATATAGTCATATATCATCATCACCCAGCGAAGAGGGTAGGTAACGACTACCAAAGAAATGTTTTATTATTCAGATACAGGAGAATTATTTTTACAAACTGTCGTTACATAATCAAGCATCATGAATATTAAACATGAAAAAGTACCCAAAATCAGTATAATACTAACATTTGAACTGTTCCGCACACAATAAATATTCATTGTTCGTACAAAGAAAGTAACATATTAAAATCCTGACATAACTTAATCTTCCATGATTAACTATCAAAACTATTCATCGATTAACTGTCAAAGTACCAAGGACTATTCGTCTGAGATCGATTTATTCAATCATTCTACATATAAGTGACATCTGACAAGGGAAACTATTTTCAATCGACACGTCACATTTTAATAAATGAAGCTTGCAACATGGGGAAAATTTTTTACAGGTTATTTGCTTTAGCAATGTAGATCCGTTTCAAACGTGAGTCAAAAGTAATCAATTATATAATCATCGCATTGAGTTAATGTCTAAAAATTGGTTGTGTAGTTTGATTTTTTTGTTTTATACAAGATATTAGAACTACAAAACCGGTCTTCCGGTAAGCACTTTGATTGTGAAGGGGAATGAATTATAATAAAAATTCCTAGTATATATATTTAAGTGTACAAAAATTGTTAATCGTGTAAAAGGTTTTCCAAAGCGCTAAATAATATATAACTGCTTAATATGATGAATGAACGAGCGGGGAAGTGAAAAAAAATAAAAGGATAAAGAAAAAATATCCTATTTTCTGGTTAGTTTTCTTTTATCGCTACTATTATTATAAACAAATTTGAAAGAGTTATAATATCCCTGATATATATATATCACTGATATATAAATATATTTGCTTAAAATGACCCAATTTAATGAACATTTTCGATGTTTTCATTGGCCAACGCTAGGGGGGCAGGGTTCTAGGGGAGCTGGACCTGCCCTCACCCTTTATTTTTATATTTTTTTCGATTGATTCTAATTTTATGTATATAGCACGGAAAATAATACCTCATAAGGTAATAATAATTTCAGTTCTATAAAGGAAATATATATATATATATATATATATATATATTTCTTTTCTTTTTTTCTTCTCTTTTTATAATAATGAATTTGGTCTTTGATGTTTTTATTTTTGAATTATGAGAAAAGTAAATAGACAAATTCCTATGCTTTCAGGTAATTTAAGTGTTTGTTATTCATAATTTATTTGATTTATTAATGCTGATTATTTTTTATTCATAATTTATTATTTTCTATGTTTTGCTGCCCACAATTGATAAAATCAAAAGGATGTGTTTGGCGGGGTATTCGGGTATGATACGAGAATGATAAACTTTTGACACTTGACCCCTCCCTTGAAAAATTCTTGTGAGTGCCACTGGATGCTTTTATGTATAAATATGTTTAGTAATACATTTTTAAAAGGGAGTGACTGAGAGTTACATTAATGTCGCATTATAAAGCACCATGGGAGCTATTGGCGACGGGCCTCGTAAATTTGCACCTCGGCCAGGTGACAAGGAGGACACTTACTTGAGCTGTCATCCATCTCTCTTAATAACCACACCAACGGAAGGACTTTGAACTCTACAGATTTAACATGAATCGTCCCCCCCCCCTATACACGGCGGATATTCAATGATACTAGGATTTGAGCCCACGACACTCCGGCTACAAGTTCGGGACCATAACCACTAGGCTACCATTTCCACTTTTTAAAAGGTAATAAAATAAAACAAGAAATATATATTCACCAGATTACTTCTTTAATAATGCAAACATATAGGTACTTTAAAGCCAGTGGCGTGAAGGAGAACTTTTGGGCCGCCTACAAAGTCAAGTTTTGGGCTCCAAATTAGACTTTGCAAAGGGTAGGTACTTGGTGGGATTCAGACTTAGGGCGCCCTAGCGTCTTGCCTCCTCCCCCGCGATGTGGAGGTGTACGTTACGCTCTGTTTAAAACCACAAAAATTTATCAATTAGTTACTTCAATAAAAAACTGTAAAAGTAAAATATTTCAAAAAAATTTAATCTATACCTCAATTTTAAATATTTTTTACTATCAGGTTTTTAAAATAAATGTAAATAATAAACACAAAGAAGTACTTGTCAAAAGAAGCAAATCTAGATGGATTGCAAAATACAGGTTAGAACATTTTTAAACTGACTCAAAAATGTATCAACTATTCTAATTCGAACAATAGTATCACAAAGCAAATGCAATTGCAAAAAGAAATAATTATTCTCGATATATTTAATCTCATAAAACATGCAAGAAAGGAGAACAGATCTCAGCGATAACAAATAATGAAAACAATAATTTAGGAAGATTTAAAATCAGTCCTATTAAACTACTTTTTTAAAATTCTTCATTTTCGAAAGTAACGAAAACAAATCTTTCAGAAATATTTTTTCATTCTTCTTCCTTTACGCCGGTAATTTTCCACATGAATCGAATTGGTCTCATTGCCTATAAAAGCATTAAAGTAAGTCAAGTTAGTCAACCATGACCGAGTAAGAGAAAGAAAAATCTCCGCTATAACTAGCAATTCAGCTATAAGAGGATTAAAATTAGATGTGACTCATTATCGATTTGAACAGGGGTAATTTCATCTGTTCTGTGATTATGTTTCTCATTTACAAATGATTTAATAGCATTATTGGTATGAAATAAAATCTGTTTAAAAGAATTGGATTATTCATTTAAGATAATGCTTTTGGTTATCATTTTTAGTAAATAATATACTCATAATACATTTGGAACTAATGATGACTTTACAATAAAGTAGTAAAATAACAAAAATGACTATAATATTACCGAATAATTAAAAAAAAATCACGAAAATGCATGACTTAAAATTGCAAATGATTATTAAATTACATAAATGGTTGTTGTGAAGCGAAGTTTTCGATTATTTTTTTTTTCCATGGGAGTTAAAAAATAACTTTATTGTGTTACAAAATGAAAACCTAATAAAAAAATTATGTGCAAAAATATTCAGGCCACTGACATTATATAATAAAATTAATTTTTAATGGAGATTCAGGTACTATCATGTATTTAGCTCTTTTCATTACAGATTTATTTCATTCCAGTAAAGACTGTCATTCAGTGGCGTATACAAGGATTATGGTGGCTCAATTCTCCATGGGTCAACAAATTTTTAATTTTTACCATTGTGATCACGCCTTACACAGCCAGTAGCATTCCCAGAATACTTTTATGGGACGGGAAGTGGCGTAACGTACACGTAACGGAAGTAGCGTAACCTGGTTGATACCTAGTACGTATTTGAGTACCTGAGTATTTAATACCTGACTTTGAAGGGGGCCCTAATATTTTAAATTACGCCACTGCGGTGAGGCGTTCCTTTAAAAAAACATGTAGATGAAATGTTGTCTAAGCATAACTTTTACGCTAAACATTAAAAATCACTTAATGAGCGGGATAGATTTAAATCCCGCAACCAACCTTTGTGCACACCATTGCAGTGGCGTAATAGAGAAAAGTAGGCCCCCTCCCCCTACAAAGTCATATTTTGCGGCCCAAGGCGGATCTTACAAGGGGTACGTACTTTATGTTAGTCAGGCTTTGTTCCCCCTAGAATCCTGGGCCTCTTCGCAATGCGGGGGTGTACGTAACGCCACTGCACAATTGGTCTCAGAAGTTTCGCCTACGGATTTTAGAATGCAAACCCACCAACATAAGACAAGTATCTGTACTCCACAGTTGTTATTGTCTAGTGTTAAAAAATAAGATTCAATAACTTTCAATAGAAAAACTGTTCCGACATTAATATTACGCACGCACTCAATGTTTTCGTATATTTTTTAATATTATTCAGTTATAAGTTCAAACAGTTCATATCTTCCAGTTTAAAATGGTAACTAGCCTTTCTTTCCTATGTTATAATGACGGTTTTAATACTTTTTTAAGTTAAAGAAAAAGTTGCATGTTTTCAAACTTTTCTTTGTTTCGAGGACTCTATATAGTAAACAAATGTTCTTAATATATAAATGTTCTTATAGCAGTATTGAGACAGGTTTTATTTCTAAAAATAAATTCGGAATCTGGACCTTGGATTCACATATTAGGGGGGTGAGTGAGTAAATATTTAAAGTCGTACTATTTAGCTACTCGAGGGCTTTTGGCGATGGACCTCGTAGTTTTAAACCATGGTCAAGTTACGAGGACGACACCTGATCTGGCACCTCCATACCCGCACTAAAGGGAGGATGTTTGAGCTCTCGACAGATATATCGTGCATCTCTCCCCTTCACTGCAGGCTTTTAACGGTATTAGGCTCAAACTCATGACACGTCACGAGTCCGTTACCTTGACCACTAGGCTACTGCGGCCTCCATATATTTGGGGGGGGGGAGACAGTCTTAATAATGAGTAAAATTTGATGGTATATTCTGAACATTTTATTTATTTTTATTTGAATTTTCTCAAAAGAAAAGATTAAAATTTTTAACACCAAAACCTCTGAATTCATCATCGAATTAATAATTTTTATGAGGGCTTAAGCATGGATAAAATTTGTTTCAATAAAATCATTAATATCTTCTTTTAAAAAAAAGAAAAGTAGACCCCTTTTAATTCAGAATCTCGAATAAAGATGAATCTTAAATATGCAATGCCTCAATTAAGAAATTTTGCAGCGTTTCTTTTTTAACGAAAGTGGTAAATTCTGGAAAAAGTCCGAATTTAAGAAAATAGTAGCTTCCCTGGTTATGATAATTTAATAAGGGCAATTATGAAGAGAGATTTGTTCACCAATTCTCCATTTATATATATATTTCCCATATCTACACTCACTCACACACAATCAGAACCATTCTTAGAATGTTAAATTTTGTATATAATTTCGATAAAAAAAAGTTTTAAAAAATAAAGAATTTTTGCTTTGTTTTAAAATTTATAAATAATAATATATCCTGGATGCATACTTAATTTTCAATAAATATTCAAAATAACATGTTGAAACGACACGAAGAAAACATTTTTGAAATCCTTAAATGATAGCAGAAGCAGACAGTTACAGTTAACCTCAACAAAATGTTCCAGAGATTTTACAGAAACGCAATAGGAGGTCGATAATTTATTCCCCCATCGTGCAAAACGCGGTCGTAAATGACTTCGGAGTGTGCTGCCGCCAGCAATTAAGCAAATTACTTAATTTATTGGAAAGTAGGACAAGTCGAAAAACACGATACTTATATTTTCATTTTTATTTCTAAGAAGGGGAACGCGTCGAATTTTCTTGTAATATATGCGTTTAATAATATATACGTCTTGTAATATAGCGTTATTCAGCAAATTTTTTATATTCGCTTATGAAGCAGTAGTTAAAATCGGAAATAAAAAAGTAAAAGTTGCCTGAAGAGGATATTCGAAAGTTGTTTGAAAGAAATGTAGGTGAAAAGATGCCTAGAGTGCTTTACGTTTTGCATAATCAACTTAATTAGTAGTAGAGTAATTGCCTTTTCGTCTTACAGATTTGGCTAATTTTGTCACTTCTGAATTTGTTAGGTTCATTTAACTAAAATGAAGAAGTGACTTGACATTTCTAAGTCAAATAAAGAAGGCTGGAACATGTTCCCATACAATGCCTAGCTATTTATGGGTTTAGTACAGAAATAATTTTAATGTTTGTATTTATTTTGTTGGCGAGTTAAAGAGAATTGGCTTTCTTTTCTTGAAAAGGGTTGTCTTTCACGATTGAATAAATCCCGAAGTGTTTTTCAGCAATAACTCAAATCAATGATAATATTCCCATAACGAACAACTCCAGTAATTTCATACTTCCTTTAGGCAACTATTGCACCTGCAAAAGGTTAATGTCCAACGGATGAACTTTTTTAAAAAATAAATAGATATCTCTGCTAGAAGTACCTCTAGCTTTTACATTTTAAACCTATTTAGTTATATTCATAATTTTAAAAAATATTATTCCACTTTATTTAAAATTTAGGGCATATATGTGTGTATATTTATAGAGAGAGAGAAATAGAAAGAGAGAAAGAAAGAGAGAGGGGAAGAGAGAGAGAGAGGAGAAAGAGGGAGAGAGAGGGAAAGAGAGAGAAAGAGAAGGAGAGAGAAAGGAAGAGAGAGAGAAAGAACGAAAGAGGAAGGGAGATAGATATCATTCATAATTATATTGAAATTCTACGCATTATATTCCGTAGGATTTCGTTCAGTATTCGTAAACAGAAAGATGGAAGATTAGATAGCCATGAATTTGAATGAATTTCACTGTTTTATAAATTTAAAAGCAGTCTTCAGTTAGGAACGGCTATTTGCTTATGTTTCCAAAATCTCATTGATATATTTTTCTAGCATTCAAATGATTTCAGTCTCTCAAGCAGAGTTTGTTAAAAATTATGTATACCATATTTATTTGAAACTAAGCCGCACCTCAAATTTTCAATACCTTTTTTGTAAAAAACACCGGATTTTTTTACAAAATTTAAAATGAGAACTAATAAGAAGTGAATAATTAATTTATTTTACCAGTATTAAGAACTTTAAATACATACATGAAACTGTAATTAATCTAACTTTCAGTATAAAGTTCGATTTCTCCATCTAATGAATTTTCCTGTCTTCGATTCTACGCCACCTTTAACTTTCAATAGCATTTACAATGCAAAAAAAGTGCAGCTTCGATTCGAGTAAAAACAGTATATTGCATAGCTTCGTATAGAGCAAGTTTTTTACACTCTATATAGTCTAAAACTATTTTAATAAAAGAGTTGTTTATAAAGAATAAGTTGAAAAGAGTTATTTATAGAGAATTAATTGAAGAGAGAAAACTACCGTATTTACTCGAAACTAATCCACCAACGATTCTAAGACGCACCCTCAATTATCTACACATTTTTGACAAAAAATAAAAAATTGTGCAAAACGTTCATCAATATCCATTACTTAAGAAATTTTTTTAAAAAATTTAATGAGAAATTATAAGAAGTCAATAATTAATTTATTTTACCAGTATTAAAAATTTCAAATGCATACATGAATTTATAACTAGTCTAGCCTTCAGTATCATGTTTTAAAAATGATTCATCACTCTCATTATCACAGCATATTTAGGAATTGGTGCAATCGGCGGCATTGCCATTTTCCCACACGGTGGCACCGTCGTCGTCCATGCCATTCAATGCATTTGTTATGCAACATTTTTTGAAAGAATGTAAAAGAATTATTAAAGATTGACTTTTACAAGCAGAAATTCTATCGTTTTGCTTACGCCATCGACGTATATTTGTTTCATCCATGTCAAATGTTCAGCGTGTACAACTTTGTTTCCGTTTTTTCCTGCATATAAAATTGACTCCTTTTTCAAACTTGCGTGATAGTGAACTCTCGTCTTGGTGGTATTACCAATATCTTTGATATTTAGGCGAGTAAAAGAAAGTGTATGCAAAGAAATATCCTAAATACGAGCAGACAACGATGTTTAACATAGATTGAATACTGGAGATTAACTCCAGAGTGGGATAAGTCGTCGATGCAAGTGGCCAGAATGGACGATTACATTTTTCCTTTTGAAAGGGGTGGAAACCCAACTACCCCATCCAACAAATGTAGTATTATTCAGTAGCATTAACACTGGAAAAATAGTGCGACTTTGATTCAAGTAAATACGTCAGTGCTTCTCAAACCTTCAATATTTGCGACCCAATATTCAACCACAATTTTCATTGCCCCCCCCCCACCCTCCATACAAATAACAATGTAATGAATTCAGTAATTCTATACTTTGACACTAAAGTTGCAATACGACTTTTTATTAAGTGCCACCAGCGTACACAAACGTTTCGCTCAGCCGAAGCATTAATTTTTCGGACGTATATATACGTCTTTCCGAAGTACGATCTTTTCTACGCACTGTTATCCATAATATTATTCCGAGGGCTTTGGAATGCAATAAACGGACCTTGACAGAGATTGCAAAGGATTTCCTTATTTATTCCTCCCCCCTATACATCACATACGCTCGCCTATATGAAAAATGGTGGCATTGGGGAGCGAATCGCGTAACTTTCAATCGCCAGTTAAAGGATTAATTATAAACCATACAAATTATCAAGGTAAGTGTTAATTTTTGTCTATTACTTTATATATGACAAGCCCATGGGGTCACTAGCAATTATTAAACTTGTTTTTAGTATTATTAAATAATTATAAAATACATTGCACAATACTGATCATTTATAAATGTATTTTATCAATGCAAATGTTCGAATGTGTTTTGTTTGTTTACTTTCAGTAAATTAATAATTTTTTAAAATAATCTTTCATTTTCAATTTTTCAATATGCTCGCGCCCCCTTAGGGGGACGCACCCTACAGTTTGAGAAACGCTGGCATATACGGTATATAAAAATTGAAACAGTATAAGGAAAATTTATTTAACGTACATTTCTTTAACATACAAATTCTAGACGGTTCTAGAAGATCATGCTCAGTTACTATTAATGTGATAAAATGTATGAGAAATATTTAACAATGCATCAAAATCTATAAAATGATATCCCTCTGAAACAATGAATAGCAGTCAATTAAGATTATTTACAATGGTCTTATTATTTTGTTTGTAACAATAAAACCCGACTAAGCAAATCAAGACTTCACGTCTGGAAGCATGGGAAATCTCGAGAAATCACGATCCGTGAACATTCGAAAGGGAAAGAACGAGTAAATATTTACCACTGATGACTTAATCAGTTTGTCAAACAGAACGAAAGGGAAACTACACAACTTGTTATCCTTTTTGTGTCAAAAGAAAACTTTCAGGAGGAAGTTAAAAGCTTCCTTCATGCTCGTCGAAAAGAAAATCAAGGAAAGTCTTCATTTCCTTGATTATTGAAAAAAATGTATTTGATATAGTCTTAAGCATTGCTTCCAACGTGCTTGTAAAACTATGCATATATACTATTATTTAAAAATTTAATAATTTTTCCTTTAAATATCATAAAAAAGGGAAATTTTTGTTTTTATCTCTCTCTATATAGGGGAAAAAAGACTTACTTACTCACTCATTCATCACGAGATCTTAAAAACTATAGATTTGAAATTTGATAGGCATGTTTCCTTTGTTGAGTAGAAATCCACAACACGGATCACAAGATTAGAAATAAAAAAATTCCGGATTTTGAATTATAAAACATATAGACTTGAAATTCGCTACAAATGTTTCTTTTGTTGAGTAGAGATCCTCTAAAAGGAGGTTTAACGAAAATCGACTTTTAAGAGAATCGTTTAAGATAAATATACTTCCGGTTCAGAAATTAAAGTCTCTTGTCCTTTTTAAATCAAGTTTCAGTTGCTTAATGAATACAATGGAAAATTTAATTCTAGGATAAGGATATGAATAACTTAAAAAAGAAAAACAATATATAGTCATACAATATCATGCAATACCAAGGGAAATGGTTGGGTAATGGCTAGTTTAAAAGATATGAAGTATTTAAATAAGTAGTGATTACATTAAAACACATTTAATTGATATTAACAACTTAAGAAAGCCATTTGGTACTCTGCTATGAAACAAAACAAGTAATATAAAAAAAAATTAAGTCAATTCCTACATTAAATGGATGAATAGAAAGTATTTCATTAACGATTGAAAATTTGAACACAATATATATATATAGCCGTCCATCGGTACAGTGGTCAGTGAAGCTGACTGCGGTGCCGTAGGGACTGGGTTCGAATCCCGGAGAAGGCATGGATGTTTGTGTTGTAATCCTTTCTTCTGTCTGTGTTGTATGCCCCCGTGTTATACATTGCGTGGTGCACGGGATTTATAAATGTTAAACAATATATATATATATATATATATATATATATATATATATATATATTATATATATATATATATATATATATATATGTATGAAGGGAGAGGGTGAACTAAATAGTAGGAATTGAAAAAAGAGCATGATGTGTGCCGGTGCATTGTTGTAACAATGCACACCCTATTTGGCTAGTTTGGCTGAAAAATCGGTTTTCAACGCCAACTTTTGTCATTGTATTAACAGTTACATTGGAGACGAATTTCAGCCGTTGTCAAAAACCGGTAATTAATCAAATTAAATTAAATTAATTAATTAATATTTGAAAAAATTGTATTAACATCAAGTATTGATAAAAGTTTTAAAAAATTTATTTGGACTTGATTGGAGGAATAGAAAGCATTTTATTAACGATTGAAAATTCGAACAAGATAAATATATAAATATAGAAAGAGAGCGAGCTAATAGTAGGGATTGAAAAACAGAGGTTTGGGGGTGAAACAAAAATAATAACACATTTTTCTACAGCATAAAAAAATTTCAACTAAAAATTATTTTACTTAAAAAACAATTAACATTCATTTTCCGACGCATGAATTC
This sequence comes from Trichonephila clavata, assembly GCA_019973975.1. Classification (NCBI taxonomy): domain Eukaryota; kingdom Metazoa; phylum Arthropoda; class Arachnida; order Araneae; family Nephilidae; genus Trichonephila; species Trichonephila clavata. The sequence continues at coordinate 89,354 of BMAO01024252.1, forward strand.
TGGCATTGTTCTCTTTTCTTTTTAACGTAATCCATTAAATATAGCTCAGTTTTTAGGTCCTTTAAAAAAATGCGTGACTGCAGCTTTTTACAAATTAATTTTTAAATATTAATGGGAAATTTATAAAGATTCCCTTTATTTATTGCAGCGCAAGGAATAAACAATTTTTTACTTTGTTTATAAACTTCTCTTTAGACTTAATACATAAAAAAATTAACGAACAATAAATCTGGATAAATAACAGAAAATATGAGTAAATATTTTGCTGTTATTTTTGGTACGGTGCCTAAAAGCAAAGTTATTTGAACAAGTTTCTCTTCTATTATCGAAAATATCTTAGAAAAACAAACTGAAAGAATAAAAATGTGTAAACATGAGAATCCGTAGATATTTTATAAAACAGGAATAATTTACAATTATTATAGAACGCTATTTGTTGAAATTTTGCAAATTTATGGTTATGGCATATAAGTAAAACTGATTTTTAAGAAAGCATAGTTAACAAAAAAGTTTAAGTATTCGTATATTCTATGAAAATTGATAATATACATATTATATTTATTTCACAATGGCAAATTTTTAAAAACACTTAAAAATATCCCAGTTTTTGTACGGTATTATTTAAGATGAAGTGTGAATTTTTTTTCTTTTTTCTTTATGAAACTATGCAGCCATTTTAAATGTTAAAACACTTTTAATACAGGAAATTTCAGACATTAAAAAAAATTCAACAAATATTAATGATTGCTTCTGTAATTAAAACTTTTAACCCGCACCAAGGTCAAAGTTTATTTGTAAAAACTCCTGAAAATACAGAGAAAACTTTTCTTTTTTACTTTTAAGCGACCTAAGTGTAAAATTAGTTTAAATTAATTTTTACTCGTATAATTCAAAGTGGATAAATTAGAAAAAAAGGCAACAATTTTTTACATTGTGCCGTAAAATAACAAAAGACAAAATAGATATTTTTATTTTTCAAAACTTCACATTTATATATGATTTTAAGAACACGTGATTTTTTACTACCCAAAGTCAATAAAAAAGGACTGTCAATCGTTAAGATAAAACAAATATTTTGATACCAACTAAAATCATAAAGATCTATTTACACATTGCTGGCCATTAAAATTTTCCACAGCAGATCGTATTATGCCTCATCTAAGAAGAAGCGGCTTCGTGTATCGAAATTCGATAGCGGCAGGATCGGAGTCTATAAAGAATGCAGTTTATCGTTCCACGATATTGTTACTCGCATTGGTCATAGTCCAGCAACTGTCGTGCAATTACGGAACTGATGGGTTCAAGACGGTCATATTGAACTCCATACAGGATCTCGGCGGTCTTCCACCACTAACGTCCTAGAGAACAAACATATTATCTAGTCGGCCTTGCAAGACCATGGATCTTGAGTCAGGAAGTGAACTGATTTTCAGCTCAAGTATCCGTATGAGCGGTGCGAGGACGTCTGAAGAAATACAGAGTGTCAGCATTGCGATCGTTATTGTGACTTTCCTTGACACTGCAACATTAGGGACGCGCAATAACATATGGTGCACCAAGGAACAAAACTGGATACAAAAGTGACACCACTTTTTTTTTCAGACGAGTCCCAGCTCTGCGTGTAGCAACATGATAAACATATTTGTGTCTGGAAGGCCTGAGAGCTGGCCTGCACGTGGTCTGCTTGCATTCACTATCGTTGTACGGCTATGTATATGATGTGATGGTATTAGAAGTCACTTGGTACACGACACGGACACCTAATGTTCGCGTAGTTGATCATATGAATAGCCATCGCTCCATTTCTCATATTTTAAGTGCCTCTGTCTCCGAAGCATCGGGCATGTCGTCTTTTAATAAGATAACACAAAACCTCATGCTGTCCGTCATGCTTTGACCTATCTTGGCATAGAAAGTGATCAACTGTTGCTCTGGTCAGTAAGTTCTCTAGCTCTCATCCATAGAAAACATCTGGTTATGTGTTGTTGAGAGAATAGGAATCCACTGCGATTGAGGAAGTGTGGCATAGACTTGAAATAGCATCAAAAGACTTGCCTGCATCTGTCATCCAATCCAGTTCAACTCGATGCCTAATAAGATTAGAGTCGTTTTAGCTACCAGAGGCGGCAGCTGTGTACCAGTGTACCCCCTAATTGCCTACAAATTGAATCATATTTTCTTTCCACTATGCACCATATGTACAATAAGTAAAGTCTTGTTGTTTTCTTTCCTTCCTGGTGTAGCAATTTTAATGGTCAGTAATGCAGGCTATACTTGTAAATTTTTATTAAAATTGAAATATAGTCTCATAAAAATAAAGTATACGTGAAATGTTTAATAATGCTTCGAATCAGAAGTGGAATTTGGAATTTAATGCAATTTTTAGAGAAGTTATGTAGATCATTATGTGGCAATATAGTGACTAAATTTTAATTACTACACATACAAAAATGTACATAATCAATGATCACATTAGAAACGCATTTATGTGTTCTTCTCTTTCTTTCCAGCTACCTAATTTACATGCAAAATACTTTCAAAACTCTAAAGTACTTTGCCTATATTTTTATATACTGCGTAAAAATATACATACAAAAACTTAATTCAAGTAAAAATAATCATGAAATCTTGTGTAAACAGTTTTAGAAATAATTCTTACAAAGACATAAACTTGACAAAACAACAAACTCGAAAAGCGAGCTTTTAATTATCTTGAAAAAACACTTTTACTTTTTAAATTATAAGAAGAAATATTTCCCAATAAATACATGTAGCACATATTTTTCATAAGTATTCATTCTGTCTACTAAAGTTCCAATAGATCTGTTACATTGCTTGCATTGGAGATGCATATCTCAAAGATATATGTAAGTTATTTATATAAATAAATATTAAATTATTCTATAATAAAATATACAAATATCATGTTAGTGCCATGAATTTCAATGATCCATATTCCAAATGATTTTTTTACCGTTAGCAATTATTCAATTCTTTTAATTTAAAATTTTATTTTTTATAATCTAAAATTAATTAAATTTAACTACCCTAGAAGAGCATATCACACAGCCTTCTACGTAAAATATAATAAACATAGATTTTAGAGGTTTTTCCTCAAAGAAATATTATTCGAAAATTTAGACCAGACCTTGACAAAACAAATGAGTACTTTAAGTGTTAAAAAACTAAGAAGAGCATTAGACTGTCTATTGCACTATATAAGAAAGCTGTGGAACACTAAGAAATTTCAGAGCGATACCAGAGATCAGCCGTTAAATAAATAGATTATAAGGTATTACGGAATTAACTAGATGATTCTAAAGAGATTTTTAAGAATGGAGGGATGTAGGGAGTATGTCAAAAATATGATGACTATTTCGACACGTAAGTGTATTAAGAGTGTCTCTATAAAATAAAAAAGGTATATTCGGTTTTTGATCTCAAAGTTAAATAAACGAAATGCTCATTATTTACTGAAAGGAATAAAAAATACTTTTATAAAAGTATAATCATTGAAAATAGTCAAAATATAAATACAAATCTCTACGAATAAATTGGGAATTTATACGGGCATTAAATCAATGTACAAGTAAAAATCGTGCCGCCCATCCGGTATAGTGGTCAGTGAAGCTGATTGCGGTGCCGCAGGGACTGGGTTCGAATCCCGGAGAAGGCATGGATGTTTGTGTTGTAATCCTTTCTTCTGTCTGTGTTGTTTACCCCCGTGTTATACGTTCGGTGGTGCACGGGGTTTATAAATGATAAAAAAAAAAGTAAAAATAGTTATTTGATTCGGGAAAAAAAGCAGGACTGACTATTATTAGTAATAAAAACTTCAGTATACATTTTTAGCCGATAATTAATTAAAAAAATTATACAATTTCTTAGGTTTTTAGGTTACAATGAAGTTATAACTTGTTTCACAAAAAGATTTGTTAAGTCTTCAATCTTACACACTATGTACACCACAATTTAATATTTCTTCAAAAAAAAAATTTCTCTAGTATCTACAAATTTATTGATCTAAAATTTCAAAAATGTTTTTAAGGCACTAAGAACAATTTTATGTCGTTTGAAGTAAATATTATTTATAGTAACAATTTGAAATTATTAAGAATGATTATTCGAATATTCTCACTCATATTTTACAGAAAACTGTAATATTTCTATCACAGATTTATGTTTAAAAAGCATCGAAATACGAAATTGTAAAAATTTCCTTGTGTATAATATTTATTGTACTTTGTTAAATCGCACAGAAAGCATTCTCAATTTTAAATTTTACTCAGATGAAAATCTTTATACGGTTGAAAATGGTTCAAAATTTTAACTTTTAATTACCTCTTTAAATGAATTAATGTTTAAAGGGATAACTGCAATGAACTCGAAAAAAATAAGAAACCAAGTGTAAATTTTTCTTTTAATCTAGATACACAAAACAACAAAATTTAAGATATACCTTACTGATGTGAAAAAAAGAAATTAAAACTTACATAAATCTTTCAGTCGATAAAATCTGAGATGAAATTTCCAAATTATAAGATTCCTTCTGAATTTTGTTCTACTATAAAATGAGTCAGAATTCTAGAATATACAACTTTCCGTATTAAATCCAGGTACATGGAATGAATACTTCAAAAAGTTAGAAAGTCCAAACTTGATTTGGACAAATGAAGATATGGAAGGTTGCGCCACTGAAATTTTTTATCAATGACATTATTTTCTATCGAAATCTGAAAACATTATCACTAACGACAAAGTGATATTTCTTTTATCTGGTATATCTCGACGTAAAAAAATCCTCATGCGTCTGCTCTTGAAAGTTTATTGCTTCCGTTGAAAACGTGAAAGAGACTTGAAACAATGAGTAGATCTTTTTTTAATCGCTTATAGAATGACGTAAGTTATTCTAAATATACTATGAATTTTGACTTTGGAATGCTTCGTGTTATTTGCTGAAAATTTCTTATAATAATCTTTCAAAAAATGTTAATTCGTAGTTTTTAGATTTGAAATTCTTAAGATGATACTTCACATACGTGAAATGGCAGATGAAAGTCTTAGCTAATACACAGGGTGGGTAAATAGTAGTCCACCAAGACAGAAATTCTCTGAACCGAAAGTTTTTCCTGCGAGCGACCAAAGATTCGTTTCGTAAATTACCCTGTTAGGAAAACAGAATTCCTTTATCAGGGAAAAAAAGTACCTAAAACTGTTTTTGCTAAGATTAGAGATAATCTTCAGAGTATGGGAGGACAAGATCATAAGAAGATTTACAGATTTTAAGAAAATTGAGCCTAAACTCAATTTGCTGGGCTATACCATTACTGACAATATTGATACACCACCGGAGAAGCTACAGCTGGAATTTATTGACTTGCAGTCAGATCACAGAGTGAAAGAAATGTTTAATGCTATGACATTAATTGACTTTTACAAATTTTTCTTTGCAGAAAAATTTGGTACTTACGTATTATTGCAACAATCGCCAACGTTTAAAATACATTGCCCAGTTGGCAACCCCGATTTTGCATGTGTCGTATGCTCTGAATTGGCAGCTATATTCTTCGTTCCATATAATGTCGCCAATTGGTTGCGATGATACGCCTGTACAAAAAATTTCCCTGTATGAAAATATTTGTTGGGAAAATATTCTTTATACTAGAAACGATACATATTTGTGAGCACAAAGTTTTACTTGCACAAAGATCAACGAAGGCAAATATAGATGTAAGTTGGCTGACGTAAGCCAGCAGAATCTTTGATGAGAATTTCAACAAACAATATCTCTCTCCTGATTTCAAAAAGGGATGTAGAAATGTGTGCTAGGGTGCATTGGCCTCATTAAGCTGATTATAAAATTAAATAGGCTTGCAGCTATAGATGATATGAAATCAGCACAGTAAATTAATTAAATAAAACTGCCCCGATTTTATTTAACTTATATTTATTAATTTTTATGGCGCAGTTAATACCTTTTCTTAGATGCAGCTAATGAATGCAATTATTTTAAAAAGGCGCGACTCTTCGGTATCTTCCATGCTCACAATGGGACCTACGAGCCAAGACAATTGGCACCCCTGAGCCAATATATTGTCCTTATCATTGAACCATTATTAGACCTGTGGTCACAATTACTTTCTACAGCTTATGGTGAAAAAATAGCAATAAAAAATTGGCTTCTTCAATTCTAAGGAAATTATAAGGTTTCGTAAAAAAATCATAAAATTTCAGAAAAAACTTAATCATAGCAGATACATATTATAATCAATAGACACATTCGTCATTGGTTTAAGTTTCTTTGCTAAACTAGTGACACAGTAAGATTTCTACCACGGCATCTTTTTTCTTTGATAAAATAATTATTCAAATGAGTAATGGACTTTTTGGATGTAAATTTTATTATTGTTTAGTGATAGCAGAATGTAAGATTATTACTAATCAATTATCATAATATAACGTGTGTATCACACGTAATTCAGTTCAATCGGTCAAAGGTTTGATTCAGTTGATAAAAACTTGTTATAATTTAAAAGAGAATTTATTGTAATTCATTATGAATTTCCCGTAAACAAAAGTTATATTTATTACATAAATGTAAATTTCAAAATTCGAGGAAATCTTTAAACGGCATACTGCACACAAAAAAATTAGAAGTATTTGAGAATAACTTATGTCTATTATAAACACCCAAATTTTAACTGAATTTTCTTATAAATTTAATATGATTTTTATATATCTTTACTTGTGATAATAATCACAGTTATATATACATTTCAAACGTAAAAGCAAATTTCAAAACAAAGTATGATAAAATGCTTAATATTGATTACTATGTCATCAGAAACTCCACTAACACGTTGTAAGAATGGAAATAATAATAAATATAAGTTTCATGACTAACTCATAATAGTTAAAATTAATTTGAAATAATTAAACTCAGCAGATTCAAAAAAATAAATAAATAAAAATTAAAAAAATAAGAATAATAATCTTTTAGTGTAAACTTTAAGAAAATAGCATTAGGACGATAAAATCTTGTGTGTATCAGTAGATTTTTTCCATCATTTCCTCATAAAAGATAGTTCTTGGCCATATAAATATGATTTGTACAAGAATTCATGGAGAAAGTTATTGCCTTTTTGCAGTGTGTATTTATACGAGAGAGAGTTTTATATTTACGTCGCACTATAAAGCTGCATGAGGGCTATTGGCGATGGACCTCGTAATTTTGAACCACTGTCAAGGGAAGAAGACGATACCTCTGAGCTGGCACCCTCCTCTCCTAACTACCACACCAACGGGATGACATTGAACTTGGACAGATTTAACGTGCAGCGGCTCTAACTACACCGCAGTTCTTAAGCGGCATGAACACATGACACGCCATCCACGAGTCCGTAACCACTAGGTTACCGCGGCTATGTGTATTTGTGAGATATATATGGTTGTAATGGATGTCTTAAATACTGAAAGACAATTGGGAAAAAACTATTTTAATTGTTTTAAATTATAGTTTACAGTTATTAATTGCATGAATTATTTTTATTTAATTTTTTGAAATTTGATTGCAGTATGAAGAATGGGGGATTTGAGGGGAAAAAATTTACTGAATGGAACAGCAAACTTTTTATTTTGAAGAAACCTAATCTAACTGAAAATTTACAATTATTACGAAATTAGTAAACAACGGTTTAAGAAATATTGAATGTCGACGATAAAGATTTTTCCTTATTTAAAACTTTCAAAGAGCTAACACAAAAAATTAATTGTAAAGTATATTTATGTGGATCATGCGCTGATTATTTTTACTTCTAAAACGGATATGGGCTGAATCAAAGTAAAAAAAAATATGATTATTAATAAAACAAATTAATGTTAATGGAAAATAAAACAAAATTCTTCATTTAGAGTCATGAGAAATGTATCTGATTATTTACTTATCTTTTTTGAAATTGAAAATGTATTTGAATCTTTTTGTTGAATATTAACAAAATTCCAATCCAATATTGAAAGCATGAAAACAAATTTTTAAACCAGTTTACCATTTAAACAATTTAAAATTTACATTATTATCTTCTTAAAAAATGCTAAATATTACTTAATTGTAAAATTTCCCTGTTGCAAGATAAAATTAAAATTTTTTTTAAAGAAACGTTTTGTATTCAACTTGTGTGTGCCGTATTTATTTTAGTAAAACTAATTTCTTTTTCTTTGTTCAAATGAAATAGTTTTCAATATAATAAGAATCTTTTTAAAAGATTTGCTTATTAATACAAATGTAGTGAATCTCTAGTTAGCTGTAAAAAGCAAAATTTTCAGCTATTTTTATTAAAGTTGACAACTTTTCATTTTGTAATTCCAATTTACAACAGGAATGATAAATATAAAGCGAGGAAGTTTAAAATGATTGAAAATTTTACTGTTACATTAACTATGCACTCATTACTTTAATTGCATTTTTATATACATTGCATTACAATATTACATTAAATGTACGTAGTTATGCATTAAAGTATAATTATATACATTTTTATAAATGAATTATTTCTTAAAACGTTTTTTATTTTCTTATAGTATAGAACAAAGATGGAGCATTAAGTCAATCGCGATTTTTACAATCCATACGACTGTGTTTACTTAAGCAAAGGATTCGATAAATCTGTTGACGACACATGTAATTTCATTGGGAACGTTTGATGACGCTTAATACGTTCACTGCCGTTGTAGGGAAAAAAGGTTATCACTGCGATGTAAGTCGTATAAATGAATTTTTCCCCACTCACCGACTGAAGGGGTGAATAAGTGTTGACTAAGGAGACATCATCCCACATTCCGCACTTTCACGGGATTAGGTTCTTCTGCTGATGTAATGACCCGCGATGGCGCGGGACTCGACAGCAAACAAATTTAGTGCATATTTCGGTTCCAGATTCATCGGTTCACGAATCTTCTCTGCTCGCTGCAATGAATGCGTTCATATTCCACACGGTCTAGTAGTCGCTCATAGTTGTCCAAGCATTCTACTTGACAATTCTGTATTACTTGTGTTCTTGTAGTAAAAATAGTAATCTGCCATGTTGTAAAAGAGAAGTAGAATGTCAAAAAGAAGTTTTAAGAAATCATACAATTTAAATACAGAATGGCCACATGTACGTCTGTGGGTGGACCACAATACCTTAGAGGCTTTAGAAGTAGCCCGTACCATGGAAAAGTCCGCCCACCCCTGGTATAAAAGATACCCATTTTCTGATATTATAAAATTGTATTCCTGAAATTTTACCCTACATAATTTACTTAATTATGTGTTAAGCTTAAGATAAAACACATAATTATATGTTTGTTTATATGTTTTAAATTTATTAAAATAGTAAATTTGTGGTAAGTAAATGGTTATGGTAAATTTATGTGTATAAATAATGAACAGTAATAAGTTTAAACAATGAAATTGATAACAAGAACTTTCATGGATAGCAATTATAATTCAATTAAAACATTATATATCTGTAATGGATATTTAAACTTCTTAATTTAATTAAACCGTACTTTAATCCAAATTTCTTTTTGGAAAACATACTTCTTTTTACGCTTTACTTCCAAGAACTTCCACATAAGCTGAGATCCTAATTTGTCAAACTAATTACGGTTTATAAAACCTTCGATCATGAGAATTCGATAAAATCGTGATTCCTTTGTTTAAAAATGAAACAGAATTATGTCATTCATTTATATTTGATATAATTTTCCACTATCTTATCATTTACTTCCACGTAGCTTATGAAAATGATGTAAGTGAAAAAATATACATTGTAACCTTTTGATTACATAATATTGTGATGTAACTAGTTAAGGCAATATAAACCATTTTACTCTTTAATGGAACCATTTGCTCTAGCAGAATTTTTTGATAAGTGACTAAGGTATGTTTCATCTTCACGTGCCTCATAAACCATGTTTTTTATTATGGGGTCAACGGCCCTCTTTTTTGTTTGGTCATACATTGTCAGTAACGTCTTTTCACGGCTACTTATTCATTTCCCCCTCGGTGCTTTACAAATATCAAAGGCCTTTGTGTACTATCCCGCTCCATGCTAAGAATAGCGAAAAATTTACGGGATTGCATATGTCTTCGTACAAATTATTGATTTTTTTAACAATGGGAAGTGATAGAAGCTTGATTTATCGATATTTTACATTATCTTAATTAAACAAAAGGTAATTCAAAAGGGAAGTTAAATTAAAAAAAAAACATGAAGAGTTATTTTGAGAAAATTTCTCTTCTTCTAGATACCCTGGACAGACAAATTAATAGCTATTATTTTTTCAAATTTTTCTCAACCTACATTTAATTCCTATTTATAGAGTGTTAGACATTAAAAATTAAATTAAGAGTGGTGAATTCGTTGTTGGGCTCTTCAAAGTCTCTCAATAAGTGTATAACCTATTTATTAATTTAAATTAGGTAACACAAAGACAACGCATATCGCTAAGAAAAATAATGGACAAAGAACTTGGACGGTTTTTCATAGCGACCCCATTGCCTCCTCACCTGGTCTCTAATGAAGTTGGTTAGTCACAAGAGGGAGCTTTTGGGCTGGTTGGGACAGTCTGTTACAATTATTATAACAAAAAAGGATACACTGTTACATAAATTTAACAAAAATATATTAGAGTGTGGTGTTTCAAAATATTTTATAGTTTCAATTTCTAATCTAAAAGGATATATCATCCCATACTATTTTGCATAAAATTGGAAAAAGTCTTAATGTTCAGCATTTTATACATTTTCCAATAAATCTTTTGATTTTAATGCCGAGAAGATGAAAAAATTTTTTGAAGCATGTAAAGAATGTTATAATTAACATACTTATGAATTACTTACACTTTATAAACAAAAGTAGAAAAAGCACAGCAGCCTTTTTCACTTTAAAATGCATAAGAGAATAAATTCATTATTTAAAAAAAAGGGATGAAAACACAGAGTTTTATTATTTTTGTAAAGCACAATACAAAATTTTTTTCTTTATTTGAAAAGAAAAAGTTTTTTCAAATAATAAAAGATAACATTATTGCGATAAACTTGTTATCTCTATCATATTTTAAGATAACATAATCTTATACTGTCCTCTTTCTCCCGCTTTTTATTTAAATTTTTAAAAAATGTATGTCTGCTTCGCTGTGTATATAATTTAATTTGTGTTATAATCTTAGAGCTTACTGGAGTTAAAAAAAATTATAAAATAGAAATCATACTTGAAAAAAAAAACTTCTTTTTTCCTAAATTTCTATTTTACTTTCGTATTTAATTAGCTAGGATCCTTAAGAGCAAAACTTTCTTTATTCATAACAATTAATAATTTTAGTAGAACAATGGAATAGCAATTGTGACATTTAATGTAATCATCAAATGGCTTTTCTTAAGCGAAACTGGCGTTTTATTTCCTCTCATTCGAAACACACATCTCAAATATTTACACAAACTACTCAATGAAATCCATTTTTACAATAGGAAGCTTATCCTTGTATTTTTTTAAAACTAGCCCTTGAAAAAGACGAACTTTCAATGTCATTTAAAGCTATTAATATTGCTCTCATTCATTCATTCATTAGGTTTGAAAACTTTTCCTTCGACTTATGTGTTGATTTGAAGGCTACATGGCAAATGTATCAATTAGTTTGTGCATGTATTTTGTTTTATTTATAATTAGCAAAAGGAAAAGCCTTTTTCTAATACAAAAGTATGGCAGGAATTGAAATTTAGAGAATATAGTATTAGTTTTTACTGCTTTTACATTTTATCCTAAAATTAAAATTAATTAATTCTTATTCTTTAAGAAAATAATTAGATTATTTATGTAGAAAACTTTGAAAATGTTGACCAAGTTGATGCTAAGAAAATAATTTCCTTTTTTTAAATTCTGCTTAACAGAATTCAAGCTTAAGAAGCTGTGTTTATTTAGCTCTAAAAAGTTTGATAATTATTTCTTAGTGATTGGAAGTACTGCTAAAAAAATTGAATTATTTAATAGAATGGTTCGCAAGAACTTTTTTGTTGGGGTTAATTTAAAGATATGTATGTTGTAAGTAATAGAAAAATATTGTCCATAAAATATCGAGAAATTACCATCCGAGTATAAATAATAAAATACGTAGTTAAAACAAAGGTGAATTTTGGGCTTAAATATTTGAAAATGAAATTAATTGATATAATTTTAGTATTATGAAGAATAAAACTTACACACACACACACACACACACATATATATATATATATATATGTAATAATTTCCACTAATATAATCCTTTTAAATATCTTTTAATTGCGAATGGTCCATCCCTTCAGGACCAACGTTTTAGTAATAAGTTAACCCGCCGCCTAACGAGAGTATTTTAAACTACACCTATCCACCCACTCAGATCATGTGATTTGAGCGGCCTATAATAACCGAGATTCCTGGAGACCAACTCTCTTTCGCTTCTGTATTTACATCAACATGTAGCCGGCTGCAGCTTGTGTGTGTGTGTGTGTGTGTGTATTGTGTCGTCCTTGTAATGTTTTATGTGCTTAAGATGTGGAATTAAACAGATTTGAATAACCCCATGACTGCCTCTTGGATAATATTTATTATGCCTCACCGATCTCATATAAAGTATCCATTACAACATCGCCATATGACATATATATATATAGAACCGGATTATATCAAGGCAAATTAAAATATGATTGAACGGTAATTACTTGAGATGTTCTTTGAAACACGTGACGTAATATACAAGGTGTTTTCAAAAAGTATCCGACCTTTGGCTAAAAAAAAATAGTTACTTTACAGGGATTAGGATCCTCTATCTTTAATCAAATTCAAAGTAGGTACCCTTCACACTCCCCTAGCCCAGCACCAGCATACCTTCCAGGGACGAAAACACTTCTGGAAGACGTTTTTTTTTGGAATGGTGCTCAACTCTGACGTCGCGTTGTGCTTTATTTCATCTCTACTCTGAACACGAGATTCTTTCAATGGCATTTTCATTTCCGGGAACAGCCAGAAGTCGCAAGGAGCCAGGTTCAGCGTTGATGGTGTTCAGTAGGTCCTGGGCAACTGCAAGTTGGAATTATTTCAATTTCACAGACAGAAGTATGGGGGGAAAATTTGCAGCAGCCCTGCGCATGAATGCTGAAAATTTCATGTGCAAGACCTGTACTGATCTCAGCTTGTTCAAAAATCTCTCGCACGGTCAAACAACAATCTTTCATTATCAGATTTTCTTCCTTTTCAACATCAGCTGCATTTCGACCAGTCTGTGGTCTCCCAGAACGCTGGTCACTCTCTATTGACATACGGTTAGACCCCTCCTTAATTTGTGTGACCCCCATAGTATCGTCACCAAACGCTAAATCTTTCGAATTGTATCACTTAGAAAATCACCGCTTTTGACAAAAAAATTTAATGTAATACCTCTGCTCAAGTCGTTCAGTCATCTTTAGAGAAACAAAAATTTTATAAACACATGCAACAGCATCTCATTCAATTGCCTGCAGGATACAACTGGTACACTGGAACGAGGCATAAACATCAAGCTGCTACCTCCCACTGTGCACATTGGCGCCTTTTTAAAATCTCTACCACTTGCGGGAAAATTCAATATCGGTTACTTTTTATACAGGCCTTGCACACCAGAGAGTTATAACAATATGAGCTTTGAGAAGCTTGAGGAACATTCTGGTGAATATCAAATCTTGTCCTTGCCTCCGAATTCACCTGACATGAATCCAATCAAACGTTTTGATTCTGTCTGGGAAACCGAATTCTACCTCCTCGCAATGTGCGGGAATAGTAGGACTAGTTGGTGAGTACTGGATATCAGGTATTTCATTCTATCTAACAGCAATTATTCGAAATAATTCACCGGATGTTGACGGTTTTGAGGATCAAAGATGATTCTACTTTATGTTTAACAGGAGGTCATAATGTAATTATTCTCCAGTATATAACTTTAAAATTTTAATATGTAAAACTCGCCTGGTTTTATTTACATTAAACTTCTAATTCTGGACATCTTCTAAAATCTACATTAAATTGTGTTTTTTTTTTAGATAGTAAAAAAAAATGTATATAACTTCACCCATTTAAGTTTTTTTTTACTTTTAAATAAATTTTTTTTTATTTGATTTTAAAGTAAGTTTGATTTTTCAGCAATGAAATAATCTTTTGATGAGAAAATAAGTAATTTGGATAAAACAGAAGCAGTCCATGCATTACGAGTACCAATATGGAAGAGTAAAAAGAAAAAAAATTATAAGATTATTCTAAAAAGTAGTTGGCAACACTGGAGGAAGATCTCAGTAGCCAAGAAGTCTTATTCGCGAATTCATGATCAGAATGGTTTCTGTTGAATTGTGATACCGCTGAAAACTTGTCACGTAGAGAAAGCTGTTCCGCGTTAAATTCATCGAGTTCTAACAATAGTGCAGTGTGAAAGTTTGGATAATGGGACTGTAGCTCAAGTTTCGTCCTCGTCATTTGACCATCGTTCGAAATTACGAGCTCTGTTGCCAATAACCCAACGTTACTTCATAGAGTGATGTTACTAAACAAGCAAATAATCAAAAAACAAAGGATGGAAAATCATAAAAGATTAACACAACTTATCACAATTATACAGCTAACTTTTTAAATTTGTGCAGCAAAATTTTAAACAATGAAAATGCTTTGTCATTTCTCTCCTATTTTATCACTATTTACATCTGGAAAAGATTAAAATATTGAAACTATTTATATAGAAATATAAAATGTTATTTAAAGATATTTTTGAAGTTGTAAACGGCTTCATTCACAATCAATTGAAAACATTTTTTTTTTTACTTTATCTGTTAGGCACATAAATAATTTATTAATATATATATTAATAAATTATTAATATATATATAAAACGTGAATCCTTAATCCTTTTATGTTTTCTACTCAGAATATTAATAAAATGTTGAAAAAAATTTAATATTTTTTGTCTTTGTTTTTAAAATGCATATAATCGATTTACATAAATAGAAATTTAAAAATTAAGTTTCTAATTGAAAATCCGAAAAATAAAAATTAAATTAACTCAAATTTGGTGGCCGTTAAAACATTTTAATTAATTTAAAAATGCTTAGTCCATAAAAAAGCAGTTTTAACCACTTTTATTAATTCGGAACTAAATCGTGTTAATTTAACAATACTCATAAATTTATGTCAGCCACGTAAAGTTTTTTTATTTTATCTTTTTTTTTTGTAAAAGTTTATATTCTACTAGCTGTTACCCGCCCGCTTCGCTGGGTATTTCATGATGTTTTATAAATTTTTACTGCTTATATATATGTATAAATTATTGATATCTAAGTCCTAGCATTAAGAATTCGATTGAATTGAAAAATATACTTATACCTGTAACTGTCACCTGTTGATAAAAAAAAGGGCAGAACTCATCTAATTTGTATTTTCTAAAAATCTCTAAAATTGAAGCATAGAATGATGTTTGCTCTTTCGTAACTCAAAAACCAAGTGGATTCCCGCAAAAACAATTTTCGGTGGATCTCTACTCCGTAAATTGAACATGCAAGCCAAATTTCAAGTCTAAATCTAACAGAAAAAAGCAAAAGTTTTACTATAAATATCCCCGTAATCCCGTTGAGAGCCGTTTTCCAAAATTACCGCTCTTAGCGGATTTCAATTCAACAAAAGAAAAATGCAAACCAAATTTCATTATTATAGTCCTCGTAGCTCGAAAAAAGTAATTTTTTTTGTCAATACGTCCCAGTAACCCCCTGCAACCCCCAGAACTTGATTTGCTTAAAATTTATTCTTAGTGGATCCCTATTCAACAAAAGAAACATGCTTAACAAATTTCAAGTATATGGGTCTAACAATTAAAAACAGGAATTTTTTTCTGTAACTCCTCTTGACCCTCGCAAACATCTTTGGAGTCAATTTTCATTTTACTCTTTGTTAGAGGAACTCTATTTCATGAAAGGAACATGCCTACCAATTTTCAAGCAGGATGATCAAGTAGTTTAAAAATGGAAATATTTATCGATTACGCCTCTTAATCTCCCGAAATTAAACTTAGTAGTTGATATTCGCGAAACCCATTTTGTAGCGGTTCTCTGCTTTACGAAAGGAATCTGCTTATCAAATTTCAAGACTGTACGTCTAACAGTTTAAAAATGGGCATAATTGTCTATAACGCCACTTGAGCCCCCGCAACGCCACTTCTGGGTCTGTTTTCACAAAACCCATTTTGTAGGGGAATTGCACTCTATGAAAGGAATCTGCTTAGCAAAATTTGAAGACTGTGCGTCCAATTAATTAAAAATGCAAAAAAATTATCAATAACGCCCCTTGAACCCCTGCAACACCACCTAGGGGTCGATTTTCACAAAACACATTTTGCAGTGTATTTCTATCCTATGAGAGGAATCTGCTAACCAAATTTCAAGACTGTGAGTCTAATGGTTTTAAAAAAGGAATAATCATTTATATCTGCCCTTAACCCCCCGCAACACCCCTTGGGGGGTCAATTTTTTCCAAACCCGTTTTGTAGCGGATATTTACTCCATGAAAGAAACATTCCTGCCAATTTTCAAGCAGGTAGGTCAAATAGTTTAAAAACGAAAATATTTATCTCTTACGCCACTTATTCCTCTGCAACGCCACTTAGAGGTCTGTTTTCACAAAACCTTCTTATAGCTGATCTCTATTTTATGAAAGAAATCTCTTTATCAAATATAAAGACTGCGCGTCTAATAGTTTAAAAATGAAAATAATTATCTATAACGCCCCTTAAGTCCCCTCAACGCCACTTGGGGGCAATTTTCACGAAACCCAGTTTTAGCGTATCTCTACCCTATGAGAGGAATCTGCTTACTAAGTTTCAAGACTGTACGTCTAATAACTTAAAAATAGGAATTTATAACGCCCCTTAAACCCCCCGGCCCCGCAACACCCCTTGGGGGTCAATTTTCCCAAAACCTATTTTGTAGCGCATATTTACTCCAGGGAAGAAACTTACCTACCAATTTTCAAGCAGGTAGGTGAAGTAGTTTAAAAACGGATATATTTATCTATTACGCCCCTTAATCCCCCGCAACGCCACTTAGAAGTCTGTTTTCACAAAACCCATTTTGTAACTGATCATTATTCTACGAAAGGAATCTATATATCAAATTTAAAGACAGTGCGTCAAATAGTTTAAAAATGGAAATAATTATCTATAACGCCCCCTAAGCCCCTGCAACGCCACTTGGGGGTCGATTTTTAGCAAACTCATTTTGTAGCGGATCTCTACTCTCTGAAAGGAATCCGCTTACCCAATTTCAAGATTGTACATCAAGTAGTTTAAACATGGAAACAATTATTATTAAAGCCCTTAACCCCCCCCCCCCCGTAACGCCCCTTGCGTTTCGAATTTCGGAAAATCCTTTCTTAGCTGATGTCTACTCTATCAAAGGAACATGTCTACCGAATTTCAAGTCTGTAGGTTGAATAGTTCCAGAGATTTCGTGATTAGTCAGTCAGTCAGTCAGTCAGTGAGTGAGTCGCTTTTCTCCTTTATATATATAGACTAGCTGTTACCCGCCCGCTTCGCTGGGTATTTCCTGATGTTTTATAAATTTTTACTGCTTATATATATGTATAAATTATTGATATCTAAGTCCTAGCATTAAGAATTCGATTGAATTGAAAAATATACTTATACCTGTAACTGTCACCTGTTGATAAAAAAAAAAAGGGCAGAACCCATCTAATTTGTATTTTCTAAAAATCTCTAAAATTGAAGCATAGAATGATGTTTGCTCTTTCGTAACTCAAAAACTAAGTGGATTCCCGCAAAACCAATTTTCGGTGGATTACGAATTGAACATGCAAGCCAAATTTCAAGTCTAAATCTAACAGAAAAAAGCAAAAGTTTTACTATAAATATCCCCGTAATACCGTTGAGAGCCGTTTTCCAAAATTACCGCTCTTAGCGGATTTCAATTCAACAAAAGAAAAATGCAAACCAAATTTCATTATTATACTCCTTATAGCTCGAAAAAAGTAATTTTTTTTTGTCAATACGTCGATTTGCTTAAAATACATTCTTAGTGGATCCCTATTCAACAAAAGAAACATGCTTAACAAATTTCAAGTATTTGGGTCTAACAATTAAAAACAGGAATTTTTTTCTGTAACTCCTCTTGACCCCTCGCAACCCTCCTTGGGGGTCAATTTTCATTTTACTCTTTGTTAGAGGAACTCTATTTCATGAAAGGAACATGCCTACCAATTTTCAAGCAGGATGATCAAGTAGTTTAAAAATGGAAATATTTATCGATTACGCCTCTTAATCTCCCGAAATTAAACTTGGTAGTTGATATTCGCGAAACCCATTTTGTAGCGGTTCTCTACTTTACGAAAGGAATCTGCTTATCAAATTTCAACACTGTACGTCTAACAGTTTAAAAATGGGGATAATTGTCTATAACGCCACTTGAGCCCCCGCAACGCCACTTCTGGGTCTGTTTTCACAAAACCCATTTTGTAGGGGAATTGCACTCTATGAAAGGAATCTGCTTAGCAAAATTTGAAGACTGTGCGTCCAATTAATTAAAAATGCAAAAAAATTATCAATAACGCCCCTTGAATCCCCGCAACACCACCTAGGGGTCGATTTTCACAAAACACATTTTGCAGTGTATTTCTATCCTATCAGAGGAATCTGCTAACCAAATTTCAAGACTGTGAGTCTAATGGTTTTAAAAAAGAAATAATTATTTATATCTGCCCTTAACCCCCCCCAACACCCCTTGGGGGTCAATTTTCTCCAAACCCGTTTTGTAGCGGATATTTACTCCATGAAAGAAACATTCCTACCAATTTTCAAGCAGGTAGGTCAAATAGTTTAAAAACGAAAATATTTATCTCTTACGCCACTTATTCCCCTGCAACGCCACTTAGAGGCCTGTTTTCACAAAACCTTCTTATAGCTGATCTCTACTCTATGAAAGAAATCTCTTTATAAAATATAAAGACTGTGCGTCTAATAGTTTAAAAATGGAAATAATTATCTATAACGCCCCTTAAGTCCCCTCAACGCCACTTGGGGGCAATTTTCACGAAACCCATTTTTAGCGTATCTCTACCCTATGAGAGGAATCTGCTTACTAAGTTTCAAGACTGTACGTCTAATAACTTAAAAATAGGAATTTATAACTCCCCTTAAACCCCCCGCCCCCGCAACACCCCTTGGGGGTCAATTTTCCCAAAACCCATTTTGTAGCGGATATTTACTCCAGGAAAGAAACTTACCTATCAATTTTCAAGCAGGTAGGTGAAGTAGTTTAAAAACGGATATATTTATCTATTACGCCCCTTAATCCCCCGCAACGCCACTTAGAAGTCTGTTTTCACAAAACCCGTTTTGTAACTGATCACTATTCTACAAAAGGAATCTATATATCAAATTTAAAGACAGTGCGTCAAATAGTTTAAAAATGGAAATAATTATCTATAACGCCCCCTAAGCCCCTGCAACGCCACTTGGGGGTCGATTTTCAGCAAACTCATTTTGTAGCGGATCTCTACTCTCTAAAAGGAATCCGCTTACCCAATTTCAAGATTGTACATCAAGTAGTTTAAACATGGAAACAATTATTATTAAAGCCCTTAACCCCCCGTAACGCCCCTTGCGTTTCGAATTTCGGAAAATCCTTTCTTAGCTGATGTCTACTCTATCAAAGGAATATGTCAACCAAATTTCAAGTCTGTAGGTTGAATAGTTCCAGAGATTTCGTGATTAGTCAGTCAGTCAGTCAGTCAGTCAGTCAGTCAGTCAGTCAGTGAGTGAGTCGCTTTTCTCCTTTATATATATAGATTATATAGTTTTCTTATAGACAAAAATGCTCCTGTGTTCTGAAGTTAATGCACTTTACAAAAAATTGAAGTAAGCATTTCCCAATTTAAAATTTAATTGAAACGCAACTTTCAGTTATCCTCAGAAGAATAGTATGATGTGAATTTCAATATTTTTTGAAGAAGAATATTTCCAACTACAATTGTGGCTGTTGCGAACAAATAAATTAATGCATAACAATTTTAGACTAAGATAATATTTAAATTCACGAATTTAGATATTAATACATTCCATCTTTTTTCATAAAAATATTAAATAAAATTGTTTACCTCAAGCTGAGCCTTACCTCTCTGAAATCGGGAGCTTTTGAATGAGGGAATGTATTATTAACGTCCACATAAAGCAACATGACCTGACCTGGCACCTTTTCTCCAAAATACTATACCACACCAACAGGAAAGAAGACTTTGAGCCAATAAAGATTTTATGAGTACCAGTCCCTGTATAAGTGGTCTGTTGTTGTTGCTAATGTCACCTGTCTGACGTAGTCAGATCGAGGCCTACGAAATTTATCATGGCATCGGGCTATATTGTACGCATGTCGTTAGCCATAGCTTTGAGCACCATGCAGTTGACAGTACGATTTGGCTCGGTTCCACCCCAATTTTGAGGGAGAACACCCTGGGAGCGGTCAGTGGTTTCCCACCTCTCTTCCTCTACCACCAACCACACGAGAGGACTTGCGGCTATTTAGAGAGTACCCCCATGCCGCGAAGGCACTATACATTTACAAACATCCATGTCTTCTCCGGGATTCGAACCCAGACCCTACGGCACAACAGTCAGCGTCGCTAACCACTATACCGGATGGGCGACATAAGTGGTCTTCAGTGTCATGAATGAGTGCTTGCGAACGTCTTACTATAAAGCAATACGAGGGCTATTAGTGATGGACGTCGTAACTTTGAACCACAAACAAATGACGAGGATGACACCTCTGACTTGTAACCTCCTCTCCAAGCAAACCACACCCCACCAATGCGAAAACTTTGAGCTATGAAGGATTTAATGTGCATCAGGTTATATGGTGTGTATTCAGTGGCCCTGGGATCGAACTCGTGACATGCCGGCTACAAGTTTGTGACCCTCACCACTGGGCTACTGCGGCCACAAAGAGCTTGTAAAATCCTTCAATTAAGTATAAAGTTAACTTCACAGTTTAGCATACTTCTCTAAGCCCTCAACTGTTATACAAATTATGAATTTGTGAGATCTGACTTTATTTCGCATATAGAACGAAACAAATAATTTTAAAAAATGAAAAATCTAAAAATAAGAGTAAATCACGAACTTATTGGTGTAATTTTAGTATAACTTTTAAAAAAAATTGTAATTTTTTAAAATATAATTTGCCACTGAAATTAATTTTTTCCGAAAATCTGAAAAATATCTAGGTAATAGTCTTCATTGTATTGGGTTGTTCGGAAAGTAATTTCGTTTTTCTTTGTGGATATGAAAGACAGTTTTCGTATAATAAGCAAATACTTCGTTAAATTATATATTGGCCGTTCTGGTCCAACACCTTTTGCCATCTTTCTGGTAGTAGCATAATTCCACGCTCATAAAATTTTTGGTCTTTGCTGGCAAAAAACTGATCGAGGTGGTTTTTGACCTCATTTGAGGTGAAGGTTTTACCGTCTAAAAAATTTTGGTGTGACCGGAACAAATAATAATCCGATGGTGCCAGGTCTGGAGAATATGGTGGGTGTGGCATTGTATCCCATTCAAGCTGTAAAAGCTTTTGGCGAGTGACCAAACTTGTGTGAGGTCTCGCGTTGTCTTGGTGAAACACTACACCTTTCCTGTTGATTAGTTCTGACCTTTTCTGTTGAAGTGCATCATTCAGTCTGTCCAGCTGATGACAGTACACTTCCGAATTAATCGTTGTGTTATCGGGTAAAAGCTCAAAAAAAAAACAACGATTCCTTTAAAATCCCACCAAACAGACAGCATCACCTTTTTTG
This sequence comes from Trichonephila clavata, assembly GCA_019973975.1. Lineage (NCBI taxonomy): Eukaryota > Metazoa > Arthropoda > Arachnida > Araneae > Nephilidae > Trichonephila > Trichonephila clavata. The sequence goes on from BMAO01024252.1 coordinate 111,244, forward strand.
GTGAATATCGGCTTTGGAAATGGTTTGAGCCGGTTCATCTTTTTTGCTCCATGACTTTTTGCGTTTGACGTTGTTGTATACAACACATTTTTCGTCCCCAGTGATGATGCGCTTCAAAAACGGATCATTTTCGAGACGTTTGAGAAGCGAATCGCAGACGTCAATGCGGCGACACAGATTTCTCTCTGTGAGAACATGGGAAACCCATACATCGAGCTTCGAGGATAATCCCAGGCCTTTCAAGTGGTCATAAACTGTTGAATTTGATCAATTTAACCTCAATCCGATCTCACGTGTTGTTATTCGCCGGTTCGCATCAACTAATGCCTTTATCGCGTCTTTATCAGCTTCAACCGGCCTTCCTGAACGTGGTGCATCTTCGACACCAAAATTGCCGGATCGAAATTTAGCGAACCAGTTCTGGCACTGGTGTACTGTCAACACACCTTCTTCATACACATCGGTCAATTTCTTTCTGGCTTGAACAACATTTTTACCCTTTCTGTAGTAAAACAGTAAGATATATGTCGAAAATGCTGCTTATCGCTCTCCATATTTAAAAGGGCACCAACCAAAAACTACTTAGTAGAATTAATTGGAATTTTTCACACACAAGCCTTGCTGTATGAGCTCTCAAAGCATATAAAAATTATACGGCTTAAATGTGAAGTTGGGTGCAAAAAAATACAATTAAATCCTATGTCGGGAAAAAACGAAATTACTTTCCGAACAATCCAATATTTACCTTATACGGAAATTTTACAAGATATGAGCGATATATTTTCACAAAACCATCAGTAATATAAAATGGAAATTTTTAAAATCAGTTCCGGAAAAATTGTACGACAGAGTAAGCAATATCAAGGTAAAATGTATAAAAGAAAGAAAAAAATAGTCCAAACTTGCTTTTCTTAAGTAGAATAGCTGATTACTTTCCATTTGCCCTTGTAGTCAAGTCAATGACTTATATCGGTCATTACGCAGATCAGGTAAATACATGATGTGTTCTATCATCAACTCGAAGGAAAAGGGGGAGGGGGTAGTTTCACAATAGGAAGACTTCGCAATGAACTGTAGACTAGGTAAAACGCTCGAAATACCGTCATTCTTATCTTGTAGTCCTCAAAGTCCAAAATTTCTAGTGAGGTTTAAATAACCTTCTGTGGCAAATTGTCAGTTTACTGTGATAACAATTGCCCTTTGAATCAAATTTCACGTGTTAAGTAGATATTGTAGTCTCTAAATGAAGAGTTTTGTCAGTTTATCTTGTAATTATGCTTACAGCATTATTCTAAACATTTTTTTCCCTTCAAATATTTATTCCACTGTTATTTTTAAAGTGATACATCTGTTTAAATATTGGAAAAAAATTATTATATCAATATACAATATTCTTAAAAGAACTGGCAGATTTAAGCAAACGATATTTAAAAAATGTCCAGTTTAACAGTTGAAGCAAATGAAAATATAGAGATTTGAATTACATTTAAATCAGATGTTTTTTAACATTTTTTTTCGCAAAAACAGTTCTTTCGTTTAACTATTTTACAACAATTTTAATAAAATAAATATTAATGTACCATTTTGATATGATATATATAATACGGCTTATAAATAAAGGAATTTTGTAAGATTTTTTTTTGTTTCAATTTTGAACATACACATCATTATTAAAAGAGTTCTATCCACAAAAATATGAAATACACGTAAAACATTTCTACTACATTGTAAGTATTTTTAAGTATCGTGTAAAACAATACAGAATCAGTGCAAAATGTAATATTTTGCACTGTTTTTTAGCATATTTTAGGGAAATTCGTATAAAAAAAATTAACAGTTTATTTGAACTTGGATTTATATAATATATTTATTTACAGTTCATCGAATTACAAATTGAATTTTAATACTTGAATTGAATTTTTATAACGTAAATTTTTAATTACCTTCATTTGAACTATAGTTTTTGTTTATTTACATATATATATATAACTTTCTTTATCCTAGTTAAAGGTTCTCTAAGTTCTTAATCGATGGAAAAAAGACGGAAAATGACGTTCTTTTTCGTGAAACACTCATGAAAAAGAAGGAAAAATTGTGAACATTTCTCCTTGTTGATAAAAAATCATTTTCTTGTTTAAAACAAATGCATTACTTATAAGAATTCCTCCATATCGAGAAAAAAATGAATTTATGCTCTAAGATTTACTATATTCTCATACATAACAAATACACACACATATACATGCACTTTTATTGGAAGCTGCATAAAACACGTTAGCAGAGGTTATCTAGTGAAGTCTCCTCTCCGAATTAATTTGAGGTAACATTCTTTAAAGTTTTATTAAAAGTTTAACTGCTATCTCTCTACAGTCGAAATGAGATATAAGAATCAGTTCTGATGTATAAAAGTAAGTAAGATGGAGAGATGAAAATTAGCAGTTATCTATAAATCAGCAGTATAAGTTGATAATTTCACTTGCAGTTGAATGGCTATAAATTCAATCAACTAAGCAGTAATTCCTTGCCAAGATCCAGGCACGTACTTTAAGATTGATCATCATTGTGAGAAGTTTCGGGACCAATCTCATTGAGCGGCGGATTCAATATGCTAATCCAAAAGTGGAGTTTCCTCCGTTATATTGGCGGATTCAGTGTCTGCTAATCTTTTCAAGCTTAAAGGAGGATTTTGATTATTTAATTAAATTTGCCCCCTCGAATACCTTGAAAAGGGCTCAAACTTAATAAATTATTAAATTGATTGGTTCTGTTTGAAATTATTTCCTGGTGTTTTGTATCATGTATATTGCTGCTATTGTAAGATTGGATTCCAGTCATTATCTTTTGTGTACGGAGCTCTTGAAGTTAAATAGTCAAGACTTAGCGGAAGCAGCTGCAACTCTAGTTATATGAATCACTAAAGAATCAAATATACAACGAAATGTTTAACCTCTTATTTCTGAAAGGTTATTTTGACCATTCTAAAATAATGTTTGATCATATTGATAAATATTTCTTTAATAAAATATAATTCAGCATTTTTAAATATTTTTAAAAAAGAAACTTGTACGCAAGTTTGATAATTTGTGGTAGACAACATTTTACAAATGACCAGTTTTTATATTCTCTCTTCAACAATATTTTTACTATTTATTCCTTACTAAATATTTCCTATTTATTCTTCTTCTTTTTGTAGGGTAAAAATGAAATTTCTGATCATTCAAATTTATATATGTTTATAAAAGATGACTCTTTTAAAAGTTTAAATGAGCTTAGTAAAATATGGAATGAAACTTTTCATAATACATCCAATTTATAATATATAATTACTAGCAAAGGCAACAAATCTCTTACCTCTTTATCCCTCATTGTCTGTCTCTCTTTCTATACGTTTCTTTACCAAATCCCGACAAGTGTTTACAAATTTGAGTATAAATTCATCCGTTAAACCTTCCTTGAAGAGCTTCCGTGTAACTTTATCATAATAGTACTCGAATACAAATTTAAGTATATTTTGGTGACGCAAGTTTTAAAGCCATCCTAATCATTCTAGAACATAAACAAATCTGCAAGTTATCAGTGTCCAAGGGTCATTTTTGTTTGGGAATTGAGAAATTAAATCAATAAATGTATGTATAAATAAAGTATTTAAAGTCTTTTTAATAGGAAAGTTATAATAAATTACTTTTGTAAAATTAAAGTATTTTTAAATGAACCTTCGGGGGCATTTTTAAATAGTTATCTCTCTTTTTTTCTACTTATTCCTGTGTTTATATATTTCAGTAATCATATAAATAATATGGTTCTTTTCATTTGTGTTTATTGTTGCTTAAGTACAAATTTTCATTCATATGCTTATTGATTCACTGTATTACTTAAGAAAAATATCTCGATATAAACTAGATAAACATATAGAGATAAATAATCTTTAGGATAAATATTCAGTCACATTAATCAGAATTTAATTGATTCGACAAAATTTTAATAAGAGATCATTTTAACAAACTATTCAGTTTAAAAATATAGTAAGACTAAAACAAACATTTCGAATATTAGACTAACATTTGTATGATAATCAATTCCATACTAACGACATTAGTATTGTGATTAGTAGTAGCCAAAATTTATTCCTAGGACGCCATTTATCTTCATAATCATCAAATGTTCAAAAAGATCTCTAGACGAATGATAATATCTGGAAAATACACAAAATTTAATTACATATTAAGTTGAAACAGCGTCTATTATGTAATATAATTCTTTTCTCCAACTGAAAAACATTTTTAATAATTACAAAAGATGCCAACTTAAGCAACATAACTTTTACTACAAAGGATTACACATATCAGTAAATAAATTAGTTCCATACTAATAAATTCCATGCTGCCAATACAATTTTAACAACAAACGATTATATATCAACAAATAAATTAAGTAATTAGATAAATTAGAGTTCCATGAATTATTAAATTTAAGCAGACGATAATAATACGGAAGAGAATTTTCAATCAAAACACTATCTAAAACTGCAGAATAATTTAAATAGTCAATTAAAATTAATTAAAAATAAAGAAAAGAAATTTAAATGGAATTAAATATTTTACAATACGAAACAAATGTATAAGCATGATTATTCTTTTTTAAAGACCACCAGTAGATATTTAAATTCTTGCCGTATTTGCATCTAACGTTTTCTGACGTCATAGTCGAATGTCAAAATTTTAATAATCCTGCTACAGAATAAGAATTCTTTATTATTATAATTATGATTATTTAATTATGTTTAGTAAATAAGTATAAAAGTAGATTTTTATATAAAAAGTTAACGCAACTTTTCGAACAATATTATTTTCTAATTTCCGCTTAGCTCAAAAATGATTCTTTAGAATAAAGACATCTCCCAAGGAGATAACGGTTAGAATAGATAATATGGCTGCACTAATAACTTTTTAGGAAGCTGTGATGGGATATCATTTCTTTTTTTCTTCATTGTTCCTTAATAAATTGTTATCTTTTCCTCGAGACTATAAATTAAAGAAGAACCCCCATAATACTCTCTTTGCTTTTTTATAGTTAATAAGGCTTTAGTACACTCTTTATTCTTAAGGTTAAGAAGCCATGCTATGTTACGGCAAATAATACGATTTTGTTACATTATTATAGTTTGAGTTGCTATATATAGTAAACTTAAGTATCTAAATTATGCAGTTGATAGCAAGGAAATTTTAATCAAAAGAAGATAAGAATTTCAGGGTAATTTAAATAGAGATAAAAAATATTCATCGTTCTAATTTTTAGGTGTATTTTAGTACATTTATTGCATTATCTAAACGTAACACGTTGGAATGTTTCAGGTATTATTTTCGTGGATGTTTCACAAACTGAAATTTTTATTTTTCCTTATCGAAGCAATAGTTTATTTGAATAAAGAATGCATTATTTTTAGAGAAAAGTTAAGTGGAGGTATCTTAATATTAGTTGATTCATTCTTGTGTTAGAGGCCAAAGTATGCTAAAAGAATACAGTGTGAAAGCGTTCATACACTTGCAATTTTTTATAAATTGTAAAGCTTTTGACAAATAAAAATTAATATATTTTGACTAATAATAATAATATTTACAACCCCCCTCCATGCTTCACTGTTCATACTAAATTCTTGGGGATAAGTTTCTCATTATTTTGTTTTCCTAACTGCTATACTCTCATTCGAGCCAAAAATGGGGAATTTGCTGTAATCTCAACCAATTTGCTGTCAATGTTGAATTTTCTAAAACTTAATCTCAAGAATTTAGTTGGGACAGCGAAACATGGAATTGGGGGTTTCCTTGTGTGAGAGGTGTAAATCGGCTTCAAGATTAGGTAATGTGATATTTTTTATGGTATTCTGAATCATGAGATCTTTATTTAAATATTTTAAAGAACAATTTGAAATTACCCGCCTTAAATTTGGGTACAGGAGACGACTTCATTTTTTATTAAGAAAATGATCCCAAGTACACTCAACGTACGCTTCTGGTGTTTCTATAACTGTCCCTATACATTCTGAAAACACCTCCTCAATTCTCTGATTTAAGCCCAGTAGAACGTATTTGGTGAAAATTTGAATTAAAAAAAGAAAATATCAAAACAAAACGCTAAGAAAAAACAATAATCTCCGAAGAAGGAAAGAATATCGATGTAGAAATTACGAAAAAAAAATAGCAGTTATAGAGACTAACGATAGAAGTGAAAACTTAGAACTCTTTTAGTGTTAAAATTTGAAATTCCCTAATTTTTGAATTAAAATTATCAACATCAATCTGGTTTTCACATCTACTGACACTCCTAGCAACAACTAAATGCATGTTTATATTGTTTTTTATTATTAAAATATATTACGGGCTGTACAAGATCATGACAAAATATAAATACAATTCAATTGAAAAACCAATTAATATACAATCATATTATTTATGGATAGTATATGTATTTACTTAAATTTCAATGTACTTGATTTTTAACATTATTTTAATTGTTTGCATCATTATCATCATTAATTTCAACAATACTTAGACTTTTTGGACTTTCAATTATTTCATTTTGTTCTAAAAAAGATACAATAGGCTTATGGTAACTAAAGTAATAAAGGAAAATGTTTGAATCAAATTTATCTAAGCATCACGTAAAAACCGCATCGATCGTCGTTTTATATTTTGTAGCACTGAGTTTTCGATCATTAGACATATTTAAATTAAGTGTTTCATTTAGAAATTCAATTAATGGTAGATTTTTATCATCTGCAAAGTTAATATTGAAGTCTCCACTTAAAATCATCGGTACATTATCATATTTTTCGCCAATTCTTTTTTCGAGTATTTCAGAACCTTCTTTTGTATAAATCATCAAATTTTCGAATAAAAATTGTTGTATCTGTCTCATAGATTTTCCAGGTGAAATATAAATAAACGGCAACCATTAATATGTATTGCCCATTCTCGGAATCGCAACGAGCAATGCACAGTATATACACATTGAACTTTTCACTAAATCCATTGAATTTCACTTATAAGATATACACAGAACTATACGTCAGCTGTATAGCTACAGATATATTGCTATAAGCATGTCGGTGAAGCGAATGCACCAGATTTCACCCATCCAAAAAATGTCTAAGGCGAACAGCCACTGGCGTGCGCCAGTCAGAGCATGTCGGTGACGCGAAACCATAAGATTTTCCCCTACCAAAAAGTGCCCAACGCCACTAAAGTTCACTTCAAAAATTAAGAATCTATATTAAAAGGCATTTAAAAGTTATTATGTGATCGCTAAAAATATTCTACTAAATTAAGAAAAAATACAATTAAAAAATCTCATCATAGTTTTAACTAAGTGCACAAAAACTTTGGTAGGGTAATGTTTTAGCAGTTTTTTAATTATTAATTTTTCAAAATAATAGTTATACCACGTTTTGAAAATTGATTATGTTATTACAAGTTGCAGGTATTATAAAAAATTTCAATTTCTGTATATAAATTTTTATTAGTCGAAAATATTAAATTTTATAGAAAATTACAAGTGTGTACGAACACTTTTGAGAGCCATATTATATGAGTAAAAATTCGAATATTATCACACAGATACTATTTTAGATACTATTTTATTTTAACACAATTTCAAACTGTTTTGTAAAATTGAACGTAGTTTCAATGCGCATCAAGTTTCAAGTTTAGATACTATGCTTGCAGTAAATTTAAGCCCTTTACACAGGCGGATCTTGAGTATCACCAAGAATCTAACTCGACAGAAACAATACTGGTCAGAAGTTTGTAAGTCTGACCAGAAATAAAAAGAAATTAAATTTTTTGAATACATGTTACTGCATATATATGTTCATGTCTATATGAATATTCAATATTTCAAATAAAGGCATCATTTCAGTTTTTATTTACAAGTATATATACTAACTAAAAAGCAAAGAAAAACATCAATAAAAAAATACTGATTGTATTGATTTCGGCAGTTCATTACTTGCTCTGATATTATTTTTGAATCCACTGTTCTGATACCACTTTAAAATGACAATTTTATAACAAGAAGCGAGCAGCTGCTGTCATTAAACTCACTGTTTTGTACATCTGGCTTTTTTTTATGTTATTATTCACAAAACTTCGCAAAGTGATAAGACAAAAATTTCAAATTTAATGCGAAATAATATCAAGAAAAATATGAAAAGTAGTCGTGAAAATGAAATAAAAATATATAGTATTCTATTTTTAGATTAAATTTAATGATAGAGTGTAAAAGAAAGAGCTACTCGTGACGCTTTTGAGGAATAAAAGTCACTGAGTGCGTTGGAATGTGTCCAATTTTCTGGTTTAATAATGTCGGTCTCGAAACTGAATAATGACTCTAATCAAAGTTCTTGATATCACTTATAGAGAAAGCATAACCTTGGATGGGCAATTATATTCGAAGAGTGTGAATTAAAAGGAAAGATCTAGAACTCGTGTTCAAAAACATGAGAGTCATTTTTCATTGATTTTAAATCTGTTTCTCGATGTTTAAGAATCTATCTTTAATAAATTTTTCTTAAAATAAGAAATTTTTGCTCTTAAAGTATCCGACTACGTTCGGAACATTGCTTTGAAAAAGCTTATAAGTGAATGATCTTTTTTATATTTAATATCACCTGAATTAGAATAGGCATATAAAATTTTTTTAAAGAATGTTATTACTAGAAAAAATTACTTAAATAGGATTTTTTGGTAAAAAATGAAGAATGACATATTTTAAAACATTCTCCTTTTATGGAAAAAGCTTTTATAATAATAATATTTTGCTACTAAAGAGCTAAAACTTCTATGCTGAGCCTGAACTAGGATTTTTGAAATGTATTATTTAGCAGTGGATTTATTCATCTTTTAATGCATTAGAATAGGGAACTTTTAATAAAAAGGACATCGGTTTTATTACTTCAGTTAATCGTAACTCTGAAAATAATGGGTATTTTTCAAAAATCCTAGTTCAGGCTCTGTAGAGAAGTCATATCTATAAATAAGCAAAATATTATTGTTATAGATGCGTTTTCCCTAAAAGGAGAATATTTTGAAAATGTGTCATTCTTTCTTCCTTTTTTACTAAAAAATTGTATTTACGTTATTTTTTACTGTAGTAATATTCTTAAGACAATTGTATATGTTTATTCTAATCCAGGTAATACTAAATATCAAAATATTTGTCCATTTATACGCATTTTCAAAATGATGGTTCCAAACGTAGTCGGATAATTTAATATGTTGAGTCGAATAACGGTTATTTTTCAAGCATTCAAAAATAAAAAAAATGCAGAAAACTTTTTAGTTATTTTTTAACACACTTCTAAAGTAAATCCAAAGACTTCTTAAATACAAAATTTTACATTTGTAGAACTTTTTTTATTTAACCCTTTTTCTTCCCTTTATCTTCTTTATTTCATAGATAAACCCATCCAAACACCAGATTTTTAAATATTTCTTATAGCCCATTGACGTTAGGTGTACCTTAATAAATGCGCTTAGATAATTTTGCTTTTTTTCATTTGAATTTATTTAAGTTCGTTAGCACGTGAAAAATATTTGTAATCCTGTTTTATATTAATGGACTGAAATACAGCAGACTTCTTCCTAAAATAGACCCAAATTTTAATGTGTCATATTCATCAACATTCTTATTTTAAAATAATATTTAAAAGACTGAAAATTCTGGAAAAAACACTCATTAAAATATTGAATAAATTTATTTTTATTACAATCCCATAAATATGCTGATAAAAAAATACTAAAAATTCAATCCTTTCAATTTTTTTTTCACACGGGGAATTTTGCTGTATATAATATATTCTACGTTCAATTTACATTTATAAGTATTTCTGTACGTCAGAATCAAAGTTATAACATCGCACTACAAAGAAACATGAGGGCTATTGGCAACGGACCTCGTAATTTTGAACCATGGAGAAGTGGCGAGGACAATGAGGCACACAAGGGGGGGGGTTGCGGGTCCGGACACCCCCATAATCCTTGACTTTTTTTCGATTGATGATAATCCTATGTATATAGTACGTAAAATTTAATTAAGTATTTGTTATTATCAATTTATTTTATTAATTGATGCTAATTATTAATTCAATAATTTACATTTTACTGTTTTTTGTTCCCAAAATCGACAAAATCAAAAGAACATTATTCAAGGGACGCATTGAGGTATCATACGAGAATAATAGACTTTCGACCCTTGAAAAACTTTTGTATGCACCACTGAACAATGACTATACCGAAGATGGAATCCCTTCCCCAAACTCTACCACTCTAGATCAACTCAATAGTTTTCTAATAAGTTTTTGAATTCATGTACGTTGTTGATATAAGAATTAATTTTAACCCACAAATGAATACTCACGACTTTTATAACTACGCATAATATATAAAAATATAAATAAAACCAGAACATAATAAAATTAAAAGGCAAATAGAAGTGGAATTGAATATTTGTATTTCCAAAACAAGCTGAAATTTTTGCACCTGAATCAAGCAAAAAGTTAACTTAAATTAAAGCTAGAACTCAAGTAATTGAGTATTTTTTTCTTAATCATATCAGCTGTATATAATTAAGAAAACCAAGACGATTAAAATTATGGCACTTCGAAATCCGAAATGGAATATTTGTCTCCAGAAATAAGCAGAAATTTAAACAGCTAAGTTAAGCTAAAACTCAGTTCAATTAAAATGAAATCTGAATTACCCAGATCTTTACTTTTCAGTGGGATTAAATTTTTAAAAAATGATGCTTAAGATGACTGACTTGATATTTAGTGTCAGTTGAATTTGAATATATATATATAATATATATAAAATTCTCGTGTCACAGTGTTTGTAACCAAACTCCTCCAAAACGGCTGGGCCGATTCTTATGAAATTTTGTGCGTATATTCAGGAGGTCTGAGAATAGGATGTAAACTATTTTTCATTCCGATATTGCAATTAGTTGAAACGATATTAATTTAAAACCTTAAAACGCGTAATTATTTTACTCCTGTGTGTTGTTTATTTCGCTTGGCGTCGAAAATCGGTTTCGCGCCAGATGTGTGACTTTTCTCTGTTCCACCGTCCAAATCACCCTGCTCATGGGTTACAATAGCAAAATAGGTGTCTATAGCAAATCAAAAATCACCAAATTTGGCGAGTGAAAAGTTTTTTTTTCAATTTTTTGGACAAATCTTTAATTCAAAAATTCATGTATTGCATCGGTTCATAAAACAAAAATATCAAAAATATTTGCGAAAAACTTAATCTTTTTTACTTTGTTATCATTATTTCAAATGAATGGCTAGACCGATTCTTTTGAAATTTTGTGCGTATATTCAGTAGGAAACAGTTGTTGCCTGCGGACTTGATGTCATACAAATCTATCAATGCAGTTTGCGATACCAACGAAGCTGTAAATTACCCAGCAGAGAGTTTGAGCTCATTGGATTTGCCAGGCATGCCACCGCACCATTTACAACTGAAGGTTGGATCTCCGATTATTTTGCTTCGTAATTTGAACCCACCACGGCTTTGCAAGGGCACGTGATTAGTCATGAAAAAATTGATTGAAAACGTTGTCGAAGCTAGCATTTTGAATGGCAAGTTCCGTGAATAAGATGTATTACTACCACGATTCCCTATTATTCCCACAGATGTGCCAATTGATGTGCGTGGCATGTTCTCGCATGGGTAAACCATCTAGTTTGTTTGTGTTGGCTAAACATGGACTCACTAAAAATATCGTACACTCCATTGTACTGAGAGGCTGATAGTTATTTTTTAACTGTCATAATTTTTTTGTGATAGAGATGTAATTTGAAATTTATTAGTTAAAATAATAAAAGTACAAAGAATTCAAAAAATGAATGCTTGGTGCTTTGTTACTTTTATAAGCCGTCATGGTTCACAGCGCATCATTCCTCTTTCAGTCATATACCACATCCCCACACACTTACAATGAGTTAGTTATTTTTTATTTGACTACCAAAATATTCACTAGAAATAATTTATATGGCAAAACAACGTTTTTTCCGGGTCAGCTAGTATACATATATAAACTTTTTATGAATAGTATTACAAAAGAAATTATTTCAATACAATTTTTTTTGGCAAGAAATGAAGAAACAATATTTTCAAAACCATCTTCTTTTATGAAAAAATTCTTATATAATAACAATATTTTATCGATATAGCTAGGATTGCTGTAACAGGGACGAAATTAATTTTTTGAAATGTATAATTTTGAAGTGGATTTATTCATATTTTATTATATCAGAGTATAGAAACTTTAACACAAAAAAAACACCCGTTATTAGTTCTACTGATTGTAGTGCTGAAAATAAAGCTAATTTTTCAAAATTTCTAGTTCAGGCTCTGTACTTACAACTTATAAGTCTTACGTTTCTCAAAAGGAGAATGTTTTGAAAATAAGTCACTCTTTCTTCATTTTTTACCAAATAATTGCATTTCAATTTTTCTTTAAATAATATTCTTAAAACAGTTTCAACGTACATTCTAATTCAACTGACATTAAACTTTAAAAAATTATTCATTAACACTTTTTTTAAAAAAATCATGGTTCCGGACGTATTGATATTGAAACGATTGAATCAAAGCACAAATAGAAGTTAACTGGAATATTTGGATTTTAGAAACAAGCCAAAGTTTAAGAAGCGCCGATTCTCTTCGTGTATTTTTGGAATAACTCCACTCGCATGTTTTTTTTTCACCATCTGATGAGAATAGAGCTTTACGACTGCCCCCCCCCCCAATCAAGGTTCGTAAATTCACCTTGGCATCCTTCCTGAGAGGAATTAGCCTATGAGAAATTCGGTCCGTCGCACTTTTTCACGTGGTTTGGCAGAAGCAAGGTTTAATTTTGTTTCTTTCCCGAGTTCTTTGTCAGGGTCGAAAGGGGAAACGGACTGCTGGAAACACCTTTGGAAATGTACCGGCGCTTCATTTATGGGTCTGATAGTTTGCTATATCTTGATGACATCATCGTGTGGTTATGGTTCAGGAAACTAAATGAAGTTTGTCTGTTTTTCTTCGCTTCATATGGAAATGATAATGTATTCAAAGAAAAATTTTTATTGTTATGTTATGATGTAACAAGTGATTTGTGTGAATTATTTTGCAGTAATGAAAGTTTTTGTTTTCTTATAGAATTTTTGCATTTGTACTGTCAGATAAAGCATTATTATGTAAAATTTGCTGATGAATTTGCATTTTATTTCAAAAACAGACGTTTTATAGGAATACTAATTCATTCAAGAAAGAAATGGGGATTAATATACATATATATAAGCAGGTTTTTACCCGTACTTTTGACGCGGGAGAGTAAAAATAAATATATAACAATCAAGATAGAAAGATAAAAAAATGAGGCAAAAATTTTATTTATATATTGAACAATGTTAAGAAAATTACAAATTAAATTCTAAGGAAAAAGTTATTTAGCAATGTAAGATTAATAAATAAAACTGAATAACCTGGGAAATTTTTTTACCAATTGCACCTCCGCAACCTCCCTTTGGTCGATTCCTCCAAAACCGATTATTAAATGGTCTGCAGGTTTATTAGTTCAAAAGCAGGAGTACTTTGCATGTCCTCGTGAATCTTTCCCTTCCTCGTTCTTGGAATATGACTTTTGCAAAACCCTCTTTTAACGAATCTACTCATTAAAAGAAATTTGCCTGCTAAATTTCGAGTTTGTAAGTCTAATAATTTAAAATCACGAATATTTGCCTTTAGCTCGCCCCTCCCCTGTAAGCCTCTTGAGAATTGATTTTTGAAAAATCCGTTCTTAGAGGATCCTTACTCAACAAAAATAACAAGCCTGCCAAAATTCAAGTCTATAGGTCTAATAATTCAAATCTCGTGATGAGTGTATGAGTCGCTTTTCTGCTTGGTGTTTATAGATATGTTACGAAAATAAAGAAAAATAGAGATCCTGACCCCCTCTTCTCAAATTTGGAGCTTAGAAATTTGCATTAGTCAATGTTATTTCATTAAATTAAAAAATTATTTAATAAATAATATTGAAACACCATTAATTTGGGAATTTTGGAGATAACGAAAAATAAATCCCCCAAATAAATCAAACACAAATAGTTAGAAATTTAGGAGTTTTTCTCATTAATTTATTAAACAAGGACAGTAAACTTTGGTAGAAACAAGAATATTTTAAAATGGTGTTGATCAAAAATAAACACTGTGAACTCTCATTTTTCGCTGAGAAAAACGATCATTGTTTCATGTTAATTGCCCTAAGAGTCCTTTTTTTTTCTCCATGTTCCTATAAAATTTGTCTAAATATATGGCATTCTACTGAGTGCCATTTTATATGCTATAAATATTTAGCGCATATCAATTCATAAAAGGAATCGAATATAAGCTATGCAATTTATATTTCAAATTTGAGACTTCTACCTCTGATACCGATAACTTTTACTTGCAACAATAAGCTAAAGTCACATGACGTCATAGTCACATGATAACTTCAGTCCCGTGTTTCCAACCAATCAGTTCATGCGCTCGCTGTTGGCACCTTCTGCATTTCACAGAAAAACTTTTTCTTAGATAATACATATTTGTCAACAATTGTTGTGTATATTGATACAAGGTCTGTTCAAAAAGTATCCGACTTTGAATTTTCCCTCGCACAGTACAGATTCTAAAGCAATGCCACTGTGCATTGAGGTTGGTGACACCTTAATGCACATGCTTGAATTTTCCCCTTCGTTCCAGTGAATCAATCATTTCCAGGAACCAGTCGAGTGAGGTGCTGTTATACGTGTTTGTTGGATTTACATGTGTCTAAAGATGACTAAACAACTTGAACAGAGGTATTTCATCAAATTTTTTGTCAAAAAGTAGTGATTTTCTAGTTTAAACAATTCGTATAAGATTCAGCATGTGTTTGGAAATGATGCTATGGGGTTAAACAAATTAAAAAGGGGGTTAACCGATTCAAAAGCAGTCGCACGTTGGTAGAGAGTGACCAGCGTTCAGGGAAGCCACAAAGCACTCGAAATACAGCTGCTCTTGAAAAGATGGAAAATCTGATAATAAAAGATCGTCGTTTGACTGTACGAGAAAATGCTGAACAACTACTTGAGACCAATTCAGGTTCTCCAAATACAATTTTGTGTGATCATGTGCAGAGTGGCTGCAAAATTTGTTCCAAGCTTCTGTCGGTGGAACAGAAAACCCCGTGTTCCAGTAGTTCAGGACCTACTTGTCACTATCAACTTTGGGCCTAACTCCTTGCAACTGGCTGTTCCTGAAAAATGAAAATGACATTGAAAGGATCCCGTTTTCGGAGTAGAGATAAAATAATGCAGAAAGGCGGCGGAGTTGAACACCATTCCAAAAAAAGCCCATCTAGCAGTGTTTTCGACAATGGAAGAAATGCTGGGCTAAGTGTGTGAAGGCGTAAGAGGACTAATTTGAATTTGATCCAATCCCACAAAGTAAATAAGATATTTTTTCTGTCCAAACGTCAGATACTTTTTGAATAGATCTTGTAAGCAAAATGCCCTTGATTTATAACTACACGCATATATATATATATATATATATATATATATATAAATTTTGAAAAACTTTTTGAAGAATCTTGATACTTGGAGAACGTTAACCAAATATCAAATAATCTTATCTTAAATTTACTAGTAGTATTACAAGTGCAATTGTAACGTCAATTTTGAAATCGATGTAGAACACATGACTACATTTATCATGTGACCTTCTTGAATTGGTTTCATTGCAAGGAGAGAAAAAAATTTTTAAGGTTTTTATAGTTGCAGGATTTCTTTTCATTGTGTGTGTGTTAAATAGGAATCGGTATAAAAATACTAAAGTCTAAGACTTTAGTCACTTGATAAAAGTCAATAAATATGAACAGTAGTACTATTACTTTTCCATCATCTGTTAAATCCCCACTTCGCGTTTTTTCAATATCAGTGTCATAAAGCTCATTAGTAAACATGACGAGTATCAAGGTCTATTCATACAACCGAAACTGTTTCAGTCGGCCGATCCAGTGTCGCTAGGGATCCTCTTATTCCAATGCGGTTACGCTCCGCTGAAAGAAAGCGCTGATCCTTAACGTTTCGAGAAGAAAAATTTGAAGGATTAGTTTTATTTCTATGACACCCCCGAATTCAAACATATTTTACATTTCTTCATTATTTTTTTAAAAAAGTTATTAATATTAGTTTTTTGAATTATTTGAGTTTTCAGGTATCCGACTCTACTTACAAAATTAAAAAATGGAGATATGAAGATTTTTTTGTAATTTTTAGACGTACATATTAAGAAAAAAAGCTTAAATTAAGAAGAGAAAAATAAATTATTTCTACTAAAATGGGAAAAAATGGGAAAAATTTACAAAAAATTACAAAAGCGGAGCCCAATCTGTACAAAAAGTTTATGAACAAATCTCAATTGTTCAATTTTGATGCATTACTATGCTATTGATTTTTGAAATGACCTTCAGGATAAGAGATATGTTTATTTTTACAAAAACTAGAGCACTTTATCTTAGTTATTACATGAAATTGCTTAAAAAAACAGTGATTATATTCACATAAGGGAATGTAAATTTTTTAATAAAACAGTGATTGTTAAACCTGAGGATCTACTCTTATACAGAACTTACACAAAAATTTTTAGCAAATTATTTTAAAACAATTTTGAGCAATCGCTGTCTCCGTTTGAGCTTTTCGAAAAAAAAACACATTTCGACTAAAATGCGTTTTAAAGCATGACATCTTGCTTAAAGTAATGGCCTCTGCTTTTACTAAAACACTTGTAGTTTTTGTTCCAATGAATGGAAAATAACAAACTTGGTATTTTTATAAAGATAATAAGATGATCTATAAAATAAAATCATAAAAAAAAATTTGTCAATTTTTGAAAAAATTATGATTTTAGGGTAGTCGAATACCTTAAAAAGAAAATGTTGCCAAGGTATATGTTTGATTAATAATTTTGAATATATAGTGATTTTTCCTTTTTATTAGAAAGTAAATTCAATCTAATTTCTCTCAAAGTGCATTGCAATTTTCTTATTTTATTAAAAATCATCGTAACGAATTTTTTTTGATATTATTAGCCAATGTAATTTTAAAACCGGAAGGGAAGTTCAATAGAACGGAAATAGATAATTCTCTTCAAATAAATATTTTAGAAATTTTTCTTTTCGTTTCTACAGTCAAATCATTGCCTAAATAAATAATTTTATTAAAATTTAATATTTGTAATGGATGAACAGTATTAAAAATTCCTTTTTTCTTCGATTCAATGGATTTCCCTATTTTTGTTGATAATAAGAAAGCAAAAGTACAGATATTATGTCTATGTAGTAATTAAAAGGAATAGGTTTATGAACGTGTTAAAATATAACATATACCAATTTTAAGGTTAATAGTATAACTTTCGATATCTGTGGAATATACTTTTATTTTTAATGTTCAAATCATATATTTGTCTCTCTAGTAGAGATAATTAAAACTTATATATACAATTTTGGTGAAATTTATTAATTTTATAACCCAAAAGGTTGACGATTGGTTGCTTTTGAACACGAATTTTACAGGTAACATAGGGTCAATGGCAACGGACCGCATAATTTGAACAATAGTGACAAGGGGACGGATTGGCACTCAGAATCAAATATTTTATGCATAAATATAATTATAAAGGGCAAACTTATTTTGTAAGTTAAAAAACCAATAACATAAAATTTATTTCAAATACAAAAAGACTAGACAGCACATTAATTACAAAGTTTAGAAATTTTAAGAAAAGGAAGTAATCAAACTTACTTTTTTCGGCCAGCAGTTTGGACGGCTCATATGATAAATATCAGCAAAAAAGTTATTGTTAATAATAAACTATACGGGATAATAAAATAAAATTCTATTCAATGCATAATTAAATGAAAAGTTTTGTAAAATTAAATACAATTAATTTTGCTAAAAAGAAAATACTCAAATTTGGGAAACCATCTTAGAGAGCAAAGCACACGAACTTTCTTTTCTAAACTTCGAAGGTAATCTACTTTCTCATTATGCTTAACTCATTTTCTTATCAACTAAAGTAGCAGCACTTTAATCAACGAACATGGGGTCGTGTTAAGAGCGAAATCGATTTTCGCGGACATGCGACATTTGTCAGACAGTGAGACGTACAATTTTCGAATGAAATATAACGCTTCACGAGTCACCCTGCTATACTGAAACTAAGATAAGGAGAATATTCTTTTTTAAGATAATTATGTGGATTAAAGTGCTCAAGAGAAAGAAAAGTGTCTAGCCTTATACTTTACAATATTAGTTTAATCATATGCATCAGTTATATAACTCTTGTTATATTAAGGTAATAGTTTTAAAGTAGTTAGAGGAACTATATAGTCATGAAAGAGTGATTTTTTTAACCCAGCTATAAGAAGTGCGTACTTTAACAGTAGAAGCGTAATAATTGTTGCAAATAAGCATGCCCCAAATGAAACTCAAAATGAGAATTCAGAGAGATATTTTTTATTTTTACGGATCAAATATACTAATACTTTGCAATAGAAAAGGTAAACGAAATCGGATGTGTTTAAAAAAAGTTAAAAGATTGACATCAAATTGCATAATAGTATATTCAATGATGTACAACAGACGTGTACGACAGGACAGATCTGCAAAATTTAGTATTGATGTGATAAAACAGAGAAGACAGACTCGAACGCCTTTAATAACTACATGCCAGCAGCCACAGGCTCTCATCTAGGCTCTTCAACATATCTGCTGCACCCTAGATCAGAGGTTTCCAAACTTTTTTGTCTCGTAGACCCTTTGCCAAATTTTTTGGTTTCGGGTTAACCCCGGCTTACTTAATATTAAATTTTTGCAAACTTATCAACTTATATGTCTTTTTGACAGTTGGTGCTACTACTTTAAAAGAATTAAATTTCTAACTGTAGTGAAGTATGGCGTTTAAAACTTAATAAGCGCATGTTAATGAAGTAAAATTAACATCAAATTAATATATAAAATAACTGAACAACAAACAAATATTTTTAATGAGAGGAATGAATTTGGTGCTTCAATAACAAATTTTCAACATTTAATATCAATATCCCTAGTCAGATTTAACCCTAAATCTTCTTTGTATACAAAAGCCCAGTTTCTCTCTTTCCCTTTCATTTTTTGTTTTTGAGACCTTAGGAAAAGTAATTAAAAACTTTCTCACAATATTACAGAATTTGCGACAAATATCAGGTATGTCTTTTTAAAGCCAAAATTGCTGACATTCGTTTCTAAACTTTATTTTTAGATCTTCGTTAGGACCTATTCTGATCAGTTCCTAATGCAACATGACATATTTTTTTCAAAGTACTGAACTATTTGTTGGGTCTTGAGTGGACTCAAAAATTCCAATGGATCCCGAGCTATCAGTGGTAACGAAATGACTGAGAGGCTAGCAAAGCAGGGGACAGCTCTCTCAAAGCCCAAAAAACCCCAGCGCGCTCCATTCTGCCGTGTCCCAGCTAAAATCAGCAGTTGAAAGATGGAACTGTCAGCGGCTGCAGAGGCTCTCATTGGGCAAGAATTGGGACAGCCTCGTTTCCAGAGGCCCCCTCGATCACAACCTACCCCGTGCAGTTAGTGTAGCAGTTTTTAGGATGAGGACAGAACACGATTATCTTGCCGCACACCTTCACCGCATCGATGTACAGAGTGCCAGCTTTGCGGCTACGGTGTTAAGAACGCTGAACACCTAAGGACTTGCTCTACTCTAGACCACAGTAATAACTATCAAAATTGCATTTTCAAGGAGGCCTATCTCTACTGGTCAGCGCGTTACCTAATGACCCAACAGCCAAGGGTGGGCGTTGGCTAAGAAGAAGATATTTTTTTCAAAGTGAGACTATTTGAAATCATTGTCCACTGTTGTATTACTATAAAAACAATCTTTAACCTAGATTTAAAATCTGAGTAACGGCATTTAAATGTTGAACATAGGGTAAAATGTCCTGACAGAATGTATGTAACAAATTACAAATTGAGAAAATTCGCGATGTCCAATATTATACTTCTTTAGCCAAATTTTGGAAAGGGATACTGAAATGGCCTTGTCTTGATAAAATTTATGCTGTCACCAAGTAACATCAAATTAACCTCACTAAATTTAGTAAATGTTAAATGGGTAAAATCTAGTTTCCACAAGATAAATTTTTTTAAAGATTAAAGTCATAATCTGGTTTAATGAGAGCCACTATCACATATACCCTCATTTAAACCTCATGGACCCCCAAATTACTTTTTTTACTGGACCCTTTGAAGGTCGTCAAAGACCCCTGAGGGTCTATATACACCACCTTGATAATCACTGCCCTAGATCCTTAGATGACTAGAGAAACGTTGCAAGGTCAGATGAATCACGATTCTATTTGGTAAAAGTTGATGGTAGGTTTTTCGAGTGTGACACCAACCCTACGCAGGATCGATCCTAGCAGGTGTGCAGAGTGAGTACTTCACGCGGGCCGCTAAAGCAAGAGGAGGCTGCAAATTGGATTTAATTCTATCAATCAAAATTTTTTACGAATTTCTCAAAATAAAAACTTATTATACAAATCGAATAAATATGCTAAATTTTAAATTTTAATTGAAAAATCAAAATAAGTACCGATAGCATAGCATAGCTTAAGAAAAATAGAATGTTAGTGCATAGAGTGTTGTTCTATATTGTCCATTAATGTCTACTTTTTACATGTATCATTCATGTGATAGCAAAAATCGTTATAGAGCCGACAATACCATAATAAAAAATGTTTGCTTGCTTATCAGATACACTGTCGGCGCGTTGTATCGATGCTTAACAAAGGCATCTCAAAAATGACTTTGCGAAAACTGCTTTACGAAAACATCTAATATGGGTAATATTACCTAAGACATAGGGTGTTTAAATTCAATATGCATTCCAGGAATTATAAATTTTCGATTCAATAATAGATAGCCTTGCCATTTAAAAAAACAAAAAGAGGACAAAAGTGATTTGTGTCTATTTGTGTATTTATGTATATAACTGTTTTACTACTTTTTACTCTTATACAGATAGATAAGTTTATAAAGGTAACGTTAGGTATTAGTCAAAATATGAAACATTCACTAGAGAGGCGGTACATTAGGTCTTTGCACGCGGGCGGCCAACACCCTAGGATCGGTCCTGACCCTACGAGCCAAGGACCCAAGTTATTAAAAAAAATTACTCAACCTGGTGATGGGTCCTTAATGGTGGCTCCTTATGAACCAGTTTTGCGTAGTTCATGAATTTCATGTACTCAAATGATGATCAAAATTTCCAGGATGACAATGTGCAAAGTCAACGGGCAAAAATAATTTGAGACTGGCTTAAGGGACACTCTGGACTGTTTTATCCAATTATTTTGCAGCAAATTTATCAGACATATGAACATATGTGGGAATATATGTGGAACATATGTGGATTAATAGTAGAATGAATTTATACACAAAAAACAACACTGGTAACACATTTAAAATAATGGATGGCAGTAGAGAAAGAATGAATGAATATTTTTTCAAGAGACAACCGACGACTTTTAGAATGAACGCGGGATATTATACTTCACTGGACAAAAAAAGTTTCCCTACGATATTGATAAGCATCATTTGATTTTTGGCACTTAGACATTCTGTTGAGTTTTTTACTCTACATTTAAAATTACATACATAAAAGGGCTGTTTTATCGATTCATTCGTAATATTTTACAGGAAAGTTTTCAGTACACGGGATTTGTTGAATATATATGTAATATAATATATAGAGAGAGGTCCAACTGATATATATATATATATATATATATATATATATATATATACAGTTGGAACTCTATGTAACGAAGTTCCTAAATCCCGAAAAAAAGTTCCTTATATGGAAAACTCGTTTTATAGAGTTTCATCTTTCGATTTTCTTTATAAACCACATAAAACAAATTTTAAATTCATAAACACAATATATTTAAAGAAAAGGAATTATTCATACTTTTTGTAAATTAATATATATTTATTTTATATACCTTACCTATTAAAAAAAGAAAAACTGCAAGAAAAGTTTCTTAGCGCCTTTATCCATTTCCTGAAGAATTAATTTTTTTTCTTCGATGCTTAAGCACTTACGTTTTGACATTTTTGAGCTACAAGAAACGAAGTAACCAGTAAGACTGATCAATACTATAAATAAACTGAGTCTGGTTCAAGGACACGAGAGACAGCGAGTTAGGCACCTAATAAAACCAGTTCAAGATTTATGACCACCATAAAATATGCTAAAAGATAGAAAAACTGGAAATGTCCAGAAATACTTCAAAAATAGGGTGAAAAAAAACAATTGAATCAAAAGAGAAAAAGTAGAACGTAGATCATATAGAAAATGCACTTCGCTATTGGGAGGTTAATTTACGAAAAAAATTCTGAAATGTTTTTGGTTTCAGGAAAAAGTTCGCTATATAGAAAAATTCGCAATATAGAGGTTCGACTGTATATATTCAGGCTGTTATTATTAATGCTTCCTTCTTTTATATTGCTTATGTTTTTTAATCTGTAGAATGTTAAGAGCATGCATCTAAATTATTTCAATAATTTGATATTTGATAAAATTAAAAATGATGTGTTATGATTGCATTCTTATAATACAATATAATATTTAAAATTCAACAAGTCTATTGGCTGAAAAACTGGCAGAAGAAATTCCTCGCATACATATTTTAGATTTCATGCTTTTGAAACATAGTTGAACAGAATATAATTTTAAAAACAGAGAGTACATTATTGAATCAAAGTGCTAATAGAATATTACCATTTTTATTATAAATAAAAATAATTTAAGTAATAAGGAACTACATAAAAAGAAGTCAACTAAGAACAATGTATAAAAAATTCTGTAACAATTACAATAAATGAAAAACTTATCCTTATAATTATCAAATTCCTTAACATACAAAAGTTTCCGTAAACATTCTGCATTTCTTTAAAACACTCCAGAATTAAATTATTTTATACATTTAAATTTTTTTATTCAATGTGTCCATGACTTGCAATCAAAATAGGTCAAGGTATTAAAGGAAAAAATTTTTATTTTTCAATCTACCTTAGAAGCAGGTGCAAAATAATGTTGTGAACATTTTTCTCCAAGCAACTTCTTAGTATTTTTATTCCTGTTTTGACCTGAAATAACGAATTCTAAAAGAGTACGATGTACAAGTTTTAAGACAGAAGGGGTTCAAAGAACTCGGTTTTAATTTTTGTTTCTCTTTAAAGCGCGTTTCTTTGTTTGTTTTGATATGGATTGTATCCAAATAGCTCAGAAAAGTAATTTATAAGGAATTATAGCATTTAATCTACGGAATTTTTATGTCTATAAAGCAAGTGAGATTTCAGCTTCAAAGCTATTGAAATTTTTTGTATATGTTTTTACCATTTATTAAAAGCAAAATACATAAATTTATTTTCACTGTTGACAGTAATATTGTCCTTATTAAGAATAACGTTTGGTGCGTCATCCAACATTAGATATTAATAAAAAAATGCACATAATGGAATTGGAATTAGCAAACATTTCAATAATTTTAAAATAAATTCGTAACATTTCAAGTTTTTTTACTGCATATAATTAAATATAATTCTCGATTTTCAAGCAAAACATAGATTAGACTATGTTTTTCGTACTTCTAAAAAATCAAATATTCTGATTGTAGTAATTAAACTGTAGATTCAAATTTTTTTTTATTTAATAATGTTTTCGTAAAATTCAATTCGAAACCCTTCTTATTCAAGCAAATAATAGGTTTTCATATAAATTAAAAGCGAAATGGCTTTCATTCATTGTCTCAAAAAACAAGTATTTATATAATAAACACATGTGCAACACCAACAATTACAAAAACTCTTAGAAATATTCTCATGTATTTTTTATATGAATATATTGTTTTCAATCTAGCATTAAAAATGTATATGATTATTGCGTATAATTAAAATAAACTACATTTGATTTTCTACAAATAATGCTTATTAAAAATATCAATATAATAAAACATGAGATATTGTTTTATTTTAATGAAACTAACACAATCAATTCAAATTATTTTTTCTGCCAAATAAAAAAAAATCAATATTACTCATAGATTTTCGTTATAGAAAAACTTCGTAAAAAATACTTTCTGCTCTAATATTAATTTTTTACAAGAACGGCAAAATAATTAACCTAATACTAAAGAACATTAGGAATTAAATAATATTAGAAACTAGAAAAATTAAAGAATATTAGAAAAAAAATATTTTTGTGGTACTTGTCAAGCCAAAATTAAGAATTAATAAAATTACTCAGAAAATCTCACAATATTTTTTTCCATATTGCGTATGCAATAGGCTACTTTCATTTCTGCATATTGATACTATAATATATACTATTTTTATATATTCTATATACTACGTTTAACATTATAGAGATGTCACAACAAATATTTATCTTATTATCAATATTTTTTTACTTATTATTTAAAGACGATAAATTTCAGATTTTACAAAACATTTGAATATTTGAATATTTACAATCAGTTTAATACACTGGGCACTTCAATAAATTAGACTAAATTGTAACCAGTGCAAAATTGGGAAATAAACATTTTTTTCGCTTAAATAATCATTTGTTAATGCAATATTACGCAAAAAGTGTCATCGATTTTATATAACATTGCATCAATGGTTTTGAATTTAGTTTCTTTACTAGATTTTCAACGTTACGTATCGCTACACTAATTTGAAAACAACTGGTATCCCATATAATACGTAGGAATGACTTAATGCTGTACAAAGCGCAACTTTCAATTTCTCGGAAAACATGAAAATCATCATGTATCGAATTCTCGCTCATTCTATGCAATATTTTCAGTGCATTATTTTTATCAAGCGTGTTTTGGCTAGTGCTTCAAACCTTTTTTAATTCCAAAACAATCTGTGCTCCAGTGATTTTGAGCTTTTGATACTGTTAAGGTTTCTCTACTGAGAATCTACAGTAATACCTCGACTTACGCGATTTTTAACTCTTGTCGAATCGTTTTTGTTTGAGAAGGAAAAAAAATTGGTAAAATTGGTAATGCAATGGGAGAAGTCGTCGATCTTGCAAGGCAAATAAATTTACAAGTGGATAGTGATGACGTTCAAAAAATGCTAGATTCCCACAACCAGGAGCTGATAATTAATGAGTCCTTAGAAAGGCATGAGCAAGAGCAAGACATTGAAGAACTTGAATCTTTAGACTCAGTTCAATCAAAAGATCGAATGACGGTTGAGAAATTGACAAAGGCCTCAGTTTAATTGAAAAAGGGTTAAAAATTTTAGAAAATACAGGCTTGAACTATGAGCGTATTTTTT
Organism: Trichonephila clavata; assembly: GCA_019973975.1. Classification (NCBI taxonomy): domain Eukaryota; kingdom Metazoa; phylum Arthropoda; class Arachnida; order Araneae; family Nephilidae; genus Trichonephila; species Trichonephila clavata. Next base: position 136,730 of record BMAO01024252.1, read on the forward strand.
CAACAAAACAAGGAACCGGAAGACTACTTTGTTAGATTTTATGAAACCATCTACATCAAAATAACTTCGGTTTGCGATTTTGTATTTGTGTTACCTAAAATTTTATTAAATTTTTTTTCTAAATTATTAATTTCTTTCGTCTCTGGCCCTACCTAAATTATTTATATGTATTTATATTCGAAATCATACCCCTACTTACGCGAATTCAACTTACGCGGTTATCACTCAGACCCACCTATCGCGTAAGTTCGGGGTATTACTGTATTGACAACACAAAGCTCTTTTAATATTTTGTTACATTTAATTTTATTAGTCTAATGTTTTGTTTTCAAGTTTTACTTTAAAGAACAGTACCGCATTAATGTGGCAATTCGAGACTCAGATCTTCAGAGGTGTAGTCTTTTTGTTTTTCCTCAGATAGGTATCTTCTTTGAGCATCTATTAGCAAACAAGACATGATTGAAATATTTTGGAATCTAATTTAATGTGTCGTACGCGTTTTGTATCATTGTGTACGTTTCGTATCATTACTTTAGAAACATGTAGCTCTCCTAAATACGACAATTCGTGACTCAAATCTCTAGATGAAAAACATCTGTTATGTTTTTCATTATAACTTTTTACTATATAAAAACATTTAGTTGTAATAAACTTTAGTGAACAAGAACTAATAAGTTAAGATGCTCGCTACAAGCAACTGTCAGAAATAGATTTAAAAAAGTGTTTGTGTTAGTGACAAGTCACATTCTCTTCTAAAAATACACTTGATTAAAGAGGTTGGTGACTTCGCGTAAAAGCTGCTTCTCCTATTGTTCCAAAGGCCATACATCGAAATCAATTAGTAAAAATAATAAAGTAAACAGAAGATTTAAACCTACCCTTTTAAATAATGGTATCTCTATAAAAATAGGAATTTATAATGCGATTAAAATAATACTTATTAAAATAGAATATACGCATATTTAAAAAAAATATCGACAATTTACAATATTACTTACGCTCAACACTTAAAGGTTTATTCAATTTAATAGTGTGTACTTTTTCTCGCATAAAACTATTTTGATATGTTAATATGTATGAATATCAATTTCCTTAATAAATGGCGGAAAGAATATTTTAATATACATCTATTCATTTCTACTTAAATTATGTAGTACTTCTTTCCCCTAAATTCAATATTCGTATTCTACAGAATTGAAAAATTTGTCATTTAAACATATAAATTTCAAAATCAATAATTGGTAACAGATACATGAAGCAAGGTCTTACATTTATATTGGAATATTTCTTAGTTGAAAAAGAGTTTTTTAGTTATTTTCATGTTTTATAATAGTGTGTGAGCACGCAATTATAGCTTTAATAAATTAATTAAAATTATTAAGAAGCTAAGCTTAAGATTCCGCAATAAAAATGCTTATTAAATGAGAAAAAGAATAGATAAATATAACGGAAAATGTTATCAATTACGGTAGCATTAAAAAGGAATATTGACAAGGATTCTACAGAAAATGTGCTACTAATTCATAGAGTTATGATAAAAAGAATTTAGTTAAAAAAAAATTTTTTTTTGGTGTTTTACATTTCAAGATAGCAAAAATAAAATTTTCGCAAGAAGATTTTATAGAACAAACCTCTACTTCACTTTCTATTAATAAGTTCCTTAATAATTCCAGTAGATGTCTGATACTGAAAGTAAAGTTTTGTATTATGTTAAAATTCATTTTTCAATGTTCAGATTACTTTTATATATATATATATATATATATATATATATATATATATAAATGATCCTTAATGTATCCAACTAACCTAAAAACGTGAAAATTTTCAAGAATTGACTAGTTTCTTATGATTTTATTTCATAGGACATCTTATTAGCTTTCTAAATCTACCAAGTATTTTATTTTCCATTCACTACAACAAAAACTACATGTGTTTTAGAAAAAGTAGATGCCATAACTTTAAGCAAAATTCTTTCTTGCAGATGCAAGAAACTTTAAAATGTGTTTTACTCGAAATTTCTTTGTTTAAAAATCCTCAAACGGGAACAGCGATTTCTCAAAAAGTTTTGAAAATAATTAACTAAATTTTTTTGTATATGCTCCGTATAATAGTAGTAGTATTTTAACCATCATATTTATCAATCACTGTTTTATTACAAAATTTACCGTCACTTATGTGAATATAATCACTGTTTTTTTAAGCAATTTCATATAGTAACTAAGATAAGGTGCTCTAGTTTTTGTAAAAATTAAAATATTCATAATCCTGAAAATCATCTCAAAAATGAATGGCAAAGTAACACAATAAAATTGAAAAATTGAGAATTTGTTCATAAACTTTTTGCACAGAATGAACCCCATTTATGTAATGTTTTGTAAATTTTTACCAAATTTTCCCATTTTGGTAATAATAATTCCTTTTTCACTTCTTAATTTTAGCATCTTTTTCTAAAAATGTACTAAAATCTAAAAACCACAAAAAAAAATCTCCGTATCTCCATTTTTAAAAAAAAAATTGCCGCAAGAAGTCGGATACCTTAAATCATTAAACTTGAAACAACAATAGTATTTCATTTAGATTTGGCTGAAAGTGATATGTAACACAATCCACTGAGAGATTAAACAAAAGCGAAACAAACGATGGATTAATTTTTAACAATGAAAACACCTTTAGTGAAATATTTGACTTCCTACTTTTATAAATAAATTAAACCTTCGCATTTCGCCTAGTATGCATTCTAAGAAAAATTCCTTTTGCGAAAGCATTAATCTATTTTTATTAACACGCATTTATAAGTTTCACTTGTACATAATGGAATCTTTGAACTCGATTTTTACCAACTTTAAAAGGTCAAATTAATTCGAAATTTTGCACACTTGTCAAGGACCGACTACAATACAATAATATTATAATTTTGTTCCATTGGATTCGTTATTCCATCAGGAATTACGATTTCCAGATTTGACGACTAATTCCATAAACCACTTTCAGATTTGGCGACTAATTTCATAAACCACTTCCAGATTTGGCGACTTATTGCAGATTTAGCGACTAAAAGATTCAGGTGAAAAATGAAAAATAAATTACAGTATAAAAAAAAAACTAAAAAACACGATTTTACAGTGAATAGAACTAAAAAGTAAAAAAAAACAATTCTCAATATAAGAGTAAATTGATTTACGAGAAAATTTATGTCATTGTGATAAAAACGTGGGGTGCTTTGTACAACATTTGTTCACTAACTCAGCATTTCGGAATAGAACTAGTAAGAAATTATAACAATTAATATAAAGCACCCCAACGCTTTTACCCCAATGACATTAATTTTCTCTAAAACAATTTTATTCTTATATTAAGAGCAATTTTGTTTACTTTTTAGTTCGATTCACTGTAAAAGCATGTTTTTTAGTTTTTTTTTAAACCATAATTTTTTATATATAGAATAAGAATTCTAGTAGAAGTAAAAAATTATCATTACCCAGCGCTTTATTCTAATTAGCATGATCTTCTTTTTAAGAAAATTGCAACATCTCGTGCAGTTTAAAAATAATATAAATACATCTAAGTTTAAACACTCTTTCAGTATTTCACACAATTCGGAAAACTTTTATCAGTCATGCATTAGAAAACATTATATACACTTCAGGGAATTTCTTTTACATATAATAGTAGCTTTCTATCGACCGATAAAAGATGTTTTCCTTAAAATCTGTCATATATCTTTGAACTGTGTTGTCACTGTGACAGGTACATTGGAAACAGATTTCAGAATTTTATATTACACTTCAATCAATCAAAAGAATTTGAAAACTCAACTGAACTCTTTCACGTCTATCACAAACAACATTCCAATTCTGTGTGTTTGCTTTCTTTTTCTTTTCAAAATAGAGAAGGAAAAGCTTATTTACGTCTCATTGCACACATGCTCTATTTATTATACGTTTTTCGTTTATTTATCATATTGTTTTGCGTTTTAATTCATTATATATATATATATTAATATAATAATAATAATAATAATATATATATATTGTATGCTATATTTTTAAATTTTTCTACTCTTTTTTTTTTCTTTTTAACCTTATTTTTAATAACTTATTTCCTGATGTAATACTATTTTTATTCGCATTGTTTGCATTAACGTAGCATTAAATCTGTCAAAAACTTTTTTCTCGACGCAATTTTGAAATTTTCAGTTTCGGGTTCGATCAAGTGCGATGGATTAACTGAGAATTTAGCCCCCTCTTGTGGCGTAACGAAGAACATTAGGGCCCTTCGTGCAAAGTGAGGTTTGTAGCCCAAGCCAGATCTTATTAAGTCTACGTACTTGTCGTCAGTGAGGTTTTGGCCCTCCTGGAATCCTTGAATCACAGCAATGCGGGGATTGGAGAGGTGGATGTTACGCCACTACCCCTCCCCCTAATAAGTAAGGTTTTGCCTTTAATCTCTTATAAACTGGTTAAATGCGCACTTGGCGTCAATCAGACTTTGGGCCCCCTAGAATCCTGTCCCCTTTCCAAGATGTGGGAGTGTACGTTACGTCATTGGTGAAGTGGCAGGGACAACATCTGAGTTGTTTCCAATCTTCCTCATCACCCAACGTGAGGAGTTCTTTGTTCAATGATATTTAACCATTTATTTTTTATAATGCTTCACTTGGAGGATCTTATTTAAAAAATGGAATCTAATCCCAAAATAAACTCGAATATTTCGGACCGACATAGACTTGACCAGGATTTCTGAAGTAGTTAGTACTCTGAAAAATATTTTTTTTAAGTTAACGCATTCGTATTTTCTCCCGTTTCTTATCAAGTTATTATTCACAAATTCAGCTGTAAATAAACACCAAAAAAAACTGATGATTTTGTGTTGATGTATTGCTGACATTAAAGATATAGAACTTGTACTTGGATGGGGAAAAAAGCTTGGAATCAAGTGCGCTTGTCCTTATCAAAATCATATTTTATATATTTACTTTTTTTTTAAGTTCATACACATAAAAAAGATAGTTTGTTCTAAATCGCCACTCGTTATCTGTATCAAAATCGCTTACTAAGAGATATTTTTCACTTCAAATTCCAGTGCGTTTGATTCATATGCACAAATTTATCCTGTCTACGGTAGTTTGTTTTGATAAAGTTGTAAGTGCTGATGCACTAAATATTGTTGTTATTTTTAAATGCTCTTCTTTTGCATTTAAAAAATACCCTTTCTGAAATATTATAATAAATTGTGATAGGCATGATGCATCTTTTAAAGCAATTAAATTCAAACAGTGAGCTTAATTTGTAAGGATAACCTCAATAATATAATTTCGATTAATTTAAAGTATCATTCATATAAATTTAGTTACGTAGGTGGATCCAAAAAAACAAAAAGTTTACAAGTCGAATAAAAAAATATTTATTAACAATAGACAGAAAATACAAAAGGGAATTAAGAGATATACGTGCCTATCTCATTTCGACATTATTACCAAGTCTATTTAGGTATTTATCAGAACGCAGGACCAACTTGCTTAACTCGTCTTCGGAGAAATCAGGTCCCAGTCCATTGAGCCAGGTCTGGATGGATGTTTTCACAAAATTGTCTTGGAATATCGCAGCACATCAGAAACGATATGTGGCACGCTAGCATAGCTCAGTCCCAGCTCCGACGAGATTTCAAGCGGAGTTAGTCATCGATCATTTTGAATCATTTCTTCAATTCGTGCCATGTCGATTTCTGTCAAGGAAGAATTTGGCCGGCAACTTCTGTCATATTGCGGATTTCGATATCCTGTCTGCCTGATTGAAAAGGGTGACACAATTAAGCTACATGTTGTCTGCTCATTGCAGATGCGGACACATTATTTGCGTATAAAAATCGAATCACGGCTTGCACTTCCAAACGAGACCAATTTCCTAAGAGCCTTGCCATTTAAATCGACCTACCTCCAAACCAGCTGCATGACAAGTAGCACCTTTTGTCTCCACTCTGGAAAAACAAAATTTCTCCAGAATATGTAGTTTTCAAGTGCTGCAGCTTGTAACCTTTTTTTTTTTGGATCCTCCCTCGTAAAAAATAAAGCTTGTAAGATTTTTATATTGCATCATTGAAAAGCTTAAATGGAAATTTTGCAGCAGATTAAATGTTTCACATTAAGAAATTTTTCATACATAATTTTTCAGTAAATATTTATATTTTCAATAAGTTCTCAGAGCTTTGGGTCCATTTCTTATTCAACAAATATCTTTGCGCAATTATAATCACAAAAGATATACTTACAATAATTATTATTTATTTCATTGCAAAGATGGCATTATTATTGAAAGGAGATGAGTGTAGATGTTTTTATTGTTCTGAGATTTAGAATATTTAGTTAGAACAGAATAGAATATTTATGATAATCTTAGATTTCTAAATAATCTGATGCTATACACGTATATTTAAAAAAAACAGTCTGGTAAAAAGTTTATAACCTTTGGATACTTCAACAGTGTATTATAAAACACATCTGAATTATTTGTATTATTTTATACGTTTCAAAGTTAATTGTGAATAAGTTTTTATATAGATGAGTTTACAAAATATATATTTAAATAGAAACCTAAAATTTGTTGAAGTTTGCATTAAGTTTATATTATTAATTTTTATTTCAATTCAATTAAAATTAATTCTGGTAAGAAATCCTAGAACATATGCAAAAAAGAGGAAAAGAGTTTCGTGAAAGGAAAACTAGCGGCAAGTCCAGGCAAAAGTCTATATATCTATCACCAGGTAGTTCTGTCGCAGCTTTTTTCATCTTTATCCATAAAGTTTTAGTTCTGTACACATCAGAGACTGCTGCAATCATTGGATCCGATGATGATTAAAAGCCAATTATCTCAACTGGAGACATTAATGTTAATTTTGCTTCAGAAGAAGCAAAGCCACTCTTTGAATTCTTGAAACAGACACTGAATTTGACAATGAATACTGATTCTAGAGAAGGAAAAACAATATGCGGAACCACGATTGATGCAGTTTTCTCACATTTTCTTGATTGACTACAATCGATGATTTTTATATACTACTTCAGTTACCACACACCTACTGTGTCTTTCTTGGAAAATGATGATGCAGAAAATTGAATAAAAATATTTTCATACAATAAATGAAGTTCGAATTTTATTTGATTAAAGTAAGTTCTCTCAGCAGTTTAATATAATTAGATCTATTCCTGCATTTACGGCCAACGTCGCCAAAGAAGTTTCACTTCTATCGCGTGGCTTTCCACGTTCTTTTTTTTGTTTGTATCTTATACATATTTACTCCTTTGATAGTATCATTCCAAAACATTGTAGTGAGTTTCAACGTTGTTTCAATGGAGCGATATCAGCATATGTCCTCTAAAAAAAATTTAAAATTTTTTTCAGTGAATTTTTTTTAAAACCCACGTATTTAAAAAAAATATGTTTTTACATGTGCGAAGTCGCTTAATGCCTTGATATGCAACCAATAGAGTAAAATCATTCCCGCCCATGTTTATAAAGCGATCAATGCATATGGCGATTACTATTAATATGGCAATGCATGAGAAGGGGCTTTACGGAAATCAACTCCCAAATAAGGAGGAAGGGCAAAGCTAGTTATAAATAAAAATATTCCGTTTTGAACAATTAGATCTACAGACTTAAAATTTGGCAAGCGTGTTTCTTTTGTTGAGTAGAGATCCGCTAAGAGCGGAGATTTACGAAAAACTATTATATTATATGCATCATGTGTGTATACTATTCACAACATAATATTTACATTAGCTAAACTCACTATTTTAGTTTTAAAGTCAAAGAATTGTTCCTTTTGAATTACACTAGTTCATTCTTCTTTAATTATTAATGCTTGGTGAATATTTTCAAATATGAATATAGGAAATACCGGATAATAAAGATTAATTTATTTAAAAATAAATTTTTGATTCGAATCACATAAATAAATAACGTATCCAATTATTTAAAGTGAATAAGAAAACGAACTTAAAAGCTGCTTAAATACCCAACAGATAATTTAAATAATGCTTAGAAAATATCTAGCAGGAAAATCAAATCAATAACTCTTTGGAAAAATGTAATTAAAATTACCCCAAAATAAAAATAGTCCATCGCATTCTCTTTATTCAAAGAAAATATTAAGTTATATATATATATATATTTTGTTGCTTTAATAAAAAAAAATGTTTATTATTTCTTTTAAAAGATTTCCCTTGACAACTTAATAAACCTTTTTGTATTTACAAGCCGCAGAAAATTATTTATAATCTAATAAAATGTCATTAATTTATTCAAAATTAAATTAAATGGCTTTCAAGAAGCTTTAATCAAGAAACTTGAAACTATGTATTATGTTACGAAATTATTATCCTATATTGTCTTATAATTCTTCCGTTTTTATAAGTTAATCCAATGGGAAAATTAAAAAGCACATTAATAATCCAATTATAGTAGAAGTGAAGAACTATTAGAATCTTGGGTTGTTAAGTGTAGTCTTCTAAATGAATTTAACTTTTTTGTTTTAATTTTCATTTTTATGTGGCATTGTGGTATCCTCATGCATTTTTTTATTTGTAATTCATTAACAAAGGAGCATCCTCTCTATTAGTAACGGTTATTAAAACGTGTTTAAAAATGCCTAGTTCTTTATATTCTAATGTAAGCTTCATTTAAACTGTCTATTTCTATTTAATGTTATTTTCTGTTAAATTTTTATCATATTTTAGAAATACATTTAAGCATATATTCTCCGTTCAATCTTGTTGATTTTTGATAAAGTCTGTGGATATTATGAAAAATATTTTTAAATTATAGGGTAAACTTGGATAATAAGAGCACCAAAACATTAATTGAAAATATTATACTCTAAAATAATTTTCGTTTTTCCAAAATTAAGGTATTTCAAACTTTAGAGAATGATCTTTCTAATGGTATATGAACTAATCTCTAACTCTTGTTGCTGTGTGCATAAAGAAGCTCGAAAACAAATTTCGTAACTGCCCCTATTTGACTAAACCTTTAGGTAATATGGGCAGGTTGCATTATACAAAAGATAAGAGAAACTCTGCCAACTCTAGATTTACTATTTTCAAGCGGAAATTAATTTTTACACAAATTTCAGGCTTGGCAAATGATAAGACGTAAATTTAAACCTTTGTTATTAAACAAATTATATCATACAAAATGTCCAAGATTTTATCTATAAAATAAAAATAATTGAATAGTAAAAATCAGATAAACTATTAAATTAATACAAATTATTACAAATTTAAAGAAAAACAACACTTAATGAGAACTTGCACTTGTATCACATACACTACACTCATTACAAAAGAAGGAGTCACCCTCTAACTCGACACATTCCTCATGGAACCAGGATGAACAAGAGCCATAACCGTACACCCATTCCTGTCCTTAATTTTTATCTTAATAGTTAGCACCACAAACAGGACAAAGGCCGAATGCATTCTGCTTGCTGGCGCATGCTGTTGCTCTGAGGTTTCTCCCTACACATTCTCTACAACCCCCGTTGGCAACTCTTTTCTTCGTAGAAGCAAGACCTTCAACACTTTTCATCTCTCTTACAACATTCTTACGTCTTCCATGATTTCCGCAGGTTATTTTCAGTGTTGGAATTGGCCTACGCTCCTCCAAAAATGATGCCGTTGACTCGATGATTCAGTAGTGACCGTAGATAAGCCATGAGCTGCTGCAATTTGGCCTAAGTTATTATAAGGTAGGGGTTTGTGGAGTAGGATTAGAAAGCATTGCTTCGTCGAATTCCGTTATTGCCCATATTGCCCTCAACTTTTCTGCCCATATTTGCTTTAGTAACATTATTCAACAGTTGGCATTACTGTTGAGGGAGGAAGAAAGAACGAAACCACCCGCTCCCACCAACGGATACTACACTCACATAAGATTACAACTATTTATAGGCTTCATATAAAATTTATTAATCTTGCACGTTAATTTTAAGTAAGGTAACTAAAATATAACAACAACCCCAATTTGAAGTATCAGGTAGTAGTACTTACATAAGAAATGACCTGTTTGTACTTCTGTTAGAATCGCATAACACCACTAACAAATCACAGTTACCATGATACTTCAGCATGGCCAACGCCGCAGTATGAAAGTACGTATTCAAAACTGTTATGAGTAATATGAGTCTGCTTAAATGTGTCCATATTTGCCAAGTTAACCCATAGCTTTTTAGTAAATCAGATCCGATAAATGTACAAATTATATATATTTTATGTATAACATTTATAAATTTTTCGTGATTCTACTAATAAAATATCTTACAAATGGACACAAATATTTAAATAATATCTGGTGCTTGTAATAAATTTATAAAAACGCCTTTTCAACAATGCATTTCTAGAACAGAAATTAAAATTTACTTTTTCTCATTTTAATTTTCATATTATCCTTTAAAAAACAGAATTTTATCTGACTTTCCATGAATTAAAGTAACTCTATTTTAACCATTAAAAAGTTTAGAAATGAAAATTTGAAGCAAAAGATTTTTTACTAATTATACGCATGCAATACAGCGTTTCTCAAACTGGGGGGGCACGCCTTCCTAGGGAGGCGTGATATCCCTATGTGGGAAGCGCGAGCACATTGAAAAGTTGAAAATAAAGATTTATAAAATAAGTATGAATTTACAGAAAGGAACAAAAAAAAAAAAAAACATTCCGACATGATACAAATTAAATATAGATTTATACAGATATAATATACCTATATAAATGTATCAGTACTACACAATGCTTTTGATAAGTAATTTATCGATACTAAATTTTAAAAAATTTAATAATTGCTAGTGTATCTCATGGGCTTGTATTATACAAAATTTAATTCTTATCTCAGTAATTTTTACGGTTTATAATTAAGGTCATGTAGTAGCTTTAGCTACAGATTACATTTTTGATGTATTCAATACATTGTTATAGCATGGGGGGAGGGGGCACGATGAAAATTATGATTGATAATTGGGTCTCAAATATTGAAAGTTTAAGAAGTATTGACGCGTAATAGAGAAAAATTTATGTTATTTTTTAAAATCAGAGGATAACAAATCTTACTTTACTTTTATACTTTCACTTTATAAAAATTCAGATAAAATTATGAGATTTTGCAGTACGATGTTATTTATTGAGAATTTTTTGTACAAAACGATACTAGCCTCAGCATTACAGGGGCACTCTTCCAGAAAGATATTTATAAATAGGTTTAATTTGTAGAGATGGATATTAAGGATGAAATGTAGGGAGAGTAAATTATTAGGATCAATAGTTATTCGTGTAACATTATTGCATAAAGGACTCAAAATTGTGCACACATACATACACGTGTCTGCAAACGTGCATGTGCGTGTTAAATTAAAATAATTTTTACTGTAGAAAATGCAAGTAAACATTCCAAAGAGTGATGTTTTATAATGTAAGAAATTGCATGTAACTTTAAGAGGTCAAAGTTTCTACAATTTCCTCTTTTCCCATATGCATATGATCTGTTATATCCTTACGAAATCACACAAGCATGTGTCAGATACGCATATGCATTTTCCTTCACCAATAAGTTTTTTTTGGTTACCTATTTTTGCTCTATTTAAAGAGCCGATTAATATTTAAAGTATATTTTAGTTTTGAATCATGCTCAGCTGACGGAAGTCGAAACTTGAATTAGTACTCCACTTTCCCCATCTACTTAACACTAAGAATTTTTAGCCCTGTTAGATTTATCGTGTAAGTACCCTACGTATATTGAAGGGTTGAGATTAGAGCCTATTACCCACCAGTTGCAATTCTCCTAGTCTTAAAATTTGGCTAGGACTGTCACTTCATGTCCTTTGATACATTTGCTTTTCTCGAGTTATACAGTTATTAACAGGACTTCGAACCGGAGCTGAACCGGAAAAAAATATCCATTCGATATATCTTCAGCCATTTCGTTACTGTAAGCAACTTATCTATATTTTCAAATGTAACGTTAACCGTAAAATTATCATCCTTGTAATAACCCTGCTCGCGTAGCGGTTATTGGTGTTTGGAGGTTCGAGTAAAGATCACCACCATAAGATCAGTTCAAATTACAACTTATTATTTCTCTAACTTAGTAAGTTGAAAACAACTCAGGATAAGAAATGCATACCACTACTAAATATAAGAGCAATCACACGCAAAAAGGATACTTAGTATTTGAGTATAATTTGATTCGCTACTTTTACAACACTCTGGACGTCTACGGTCTAATTCACCGTAATTCTGCTATTAGTTGTACGACCTCCAGTCGTTATTATTAATCTGTATCTTATGACTAAATCGTCATTTAGCAATATTCGATCATCTAGAAATTACTCATCGACTAACTTTCGACTCTCAATTTAACTTCGCGCATGTAAAAGTAAATGCTTAAATAGAACCATCCATTTGAATAAATCTAGTCTTCTTCTTCGGAGAAAGTTTTCAATAGAACAACAGATAAAAAGAAATAAATTTACCCCTAGAGGATTAGTACAGTTTCGCGGATAGTTACCCGTTACATCTTTACATGCACATTGCTTCTCGAATTCCTGTTTTGATTTTCACTTGTATTTCTTTGTTTCGGTTTTACTCGAAACTACTTGTAGAAGGCAGATTTAATTTAATTGAATGAACTAGAAGTATAGATGATTTAAAGTAAAAATATACACAAAATAAAATTATTCTTTCGGAACTCAACGGAAAACCGATATTTTTGTCAGAACGAAAACCGGAACTGAACCGATATATCTATCTATCTATCTCTCTCTCTATATATATATTTAGTTGAACCAGAACGAAAACAAGATATCAATCATTGGCATGGCCAAGTGATTTTAGCGCGTTTTTCACATGTTGTATTTTACAATAATGCAACTAATGAACTTTTTACTAACAGAAAGTAGTGTGTTGTGTACTATACTTAAAATTTTTTTTTAATTTTTTTAATTATTAATTTAAATATGATTCGGCTCATCTAGGGCACAAATGCGACCAAATGCCGAAAACCCGTGGTCAATCGGTTGCTTATTGGCTGAGAAAAAGGTACGACAAAATATGGAACGAAGACAAAGACGAGGACGAAGACGAAGACGAAATTTGCGTCCTAATAGCGCTTTTTTTACACTACGTGAAAAACGCTCTAAAAATATAACGGTTCGAAAGTTTTGGTTATTAATCCATGGTAATGTAAGCTAAAAAATTGCTGAAAACTTTTTTTAAAAAAATCGCATGATTTTTATATGTTTTAGTATGTTTTTAAATGACATCATTCAATTTAACAATTAAAAGAAAGATTTTTCTCTCACTCACAATGGTTATCTAAAAATCAATCTGATATCACACTCGACATTAATTTCGCACTGATAGCATTATGGCTGTCAAGAATTTGAAATTTACAAATCCACATTGGATTGCCAAACTGAGCAGTAAACAATATTATAATCCAGGAGTTTGCCTGAAGTGTCGTGTTGAAATTAACGTTAAATAAATTCTTCTCCGAGTACATCATTACCTTTTTAATTTCAGGATCTTAGACATATGTCAAAAGTTCTAAATTATTCAAAACATTCATAAACAGAAGTTTTAAAAACTAAAATTTGATGAAAATATCAAAGAGTAATGGAGGAAATAAATATTAAAAATTATGTGATCTAATTTTTATCTCCGAAACTATTTTCCACACAATTCATTGAAAAATACGTTTATTCCATAACTGGTTTAAGAATTGGCAAGGTCTTCAGTATCAACAAAACTAGATAAAAATAATTTTGTCTCAAGGACGTACGAGTCATTATTATTGAAGAAATGTCTTATGATACCCATCAATCAAAGTGAATGTTATTTATTCGTCTAATATTAATACACTATATTAATAGGCAAACAACTTGTTAAAAAAAGGCATGAAAAATATATATAATTTCTTAAAATAACTCATCCATACGAAATATATTTAGTTGGCAATTTTTTTGAGTGTCAAGATATATATCTAATTTGAGCCAGTCGGCTTTGTAATCCATTATTATCTGGCTTTATATGCAAAAAAACTTTTCTTCCTATATATAGCTTCTCTTATCGCCAGAAACGATATTTTAGGAAAATCAATGATTCATTTGCGATTAAGAGGTACATTTTTCATAAGCCTTTCTCTACTTCCTATTGAGAAAAAAAATCTAAGGGTTTTAATTTTGATATTTAGTACACTACAACACAGTGATTTTAACGATTAATATTAAAGAGCCGGATGGTAATAAACTTAATCGCATTAATGAAAATTAAAATTTGCAGTGAAAATCGCTAAACCCGAAACTTAGGGGACTGAAATATTTCTTCGTGTTAAGGGAATTTCGTGTTAAAAGATAATGCAAAAAATATTACGCAAAATTAAGTTCATTAGAGTATATTTTATTTAGATATATATGTACATATGCAGGCATTTAATACAAAATTTTCAAGCTTTTCGAAAAACAAAAGATTAATTGACTTTTTGGAGAATAATTTTTCTTTGTATTGTCTTTTTTAGCATCAAATTGTCAACAAATTGTTCATTAGCGTTCATTTTGTTATTAATTTCACCACTGGAATGTGCGTCTAAAGAACTGTGCACACTTTTCATGAACTTCCTCATTTCGGATGGCGTGGGAATAGGAGCTGCATTAGTTATTTCATTTTCATCCTCGGAATCTGCATCAATGATATTTTTTGAGCTTTGAACACACTCTAAAATGACTTTGCCTATAATAATTGGGGCTCTGCACACATTATCATCATCTACTGCAACGAATTCTTCGAATAATACAGTAGGACAGTCCAATAACACTGAAGCTTTAGCAAACATTTCATTAATGTCGGATTAGTTTCAATATCCTTTTTCTCCATATATATATATATATATATATATATATATATAGTAACATAAAATGAAAGAAATACATGGCATAATAAAATTGATAATACAAAATTATATCACTAACAAAGCTAGAAGATATAAACCAGATTTCAAGAAACACAACTTTAAAAATGATGGAAAAGTCTATTGTAGAAGAATTAACTAAGCGTATGTATAACATGGAACAGAATTAGAACTTTAAAATGTAAGAAACCAAAAGAGTCAATAGACTAAAATGAAGAACTATTATGATTTCTAAAGCTGTTGCTGAATTAGGACCAGCAAAATTAGGGTTAAATATATTTTATGGATCCAACCTTCCCCTGTTCAGCAGAAATTTTATACATAACAGGAAAACATACCCATATTGAAAAGTTAGGCCTAAAACCAACCACGTGTAATTTGCAACAAACAGAAAAATAAAATAAAAATAATAGAAAATATGAAAGGAAATGAATTTTAACAAAATACAAATACAAATAATTTTGAAAAGGAATAATGAAGCAAAAACCTACATGAAAAAATGCAAATAGCCGGAGAGCGGAAAAAAAGAACTGTACGTACGAGAGCAATCACGCTAAATGACCGTTAAAAATGACGTGTTAAGTTGGTAAAACCAGAAGCAAAAATTAGCGGCGCCACCTGGATAGTTTTTTTTTGTAATTAAACAAAGCAAACAAAAACAAATTGAAATAATAAAAAACAGAAGGAGAAAAAACAAAGAATAATACTTAAACATTAAAAAGGAGAATTAGAGTGATAATTTAGAAATATATTTAAAAATGAAATTACTTGGATAAATATATATATATATATTCGTGTTAAGCGATTTTCGTTTCGTGTTAAGAGAAAAACATGCATTAACATACATAGTAGTATGTCGGGATCGACGTATTATTTCGTGTTAACCGAAATTTCGTCATAGGCATTTTCGCGTTAAACGTATAATACTGTATTACATAAATGGCTAAATAATTGCTTGATTTTTATTATGAAATGAATGCAGCAGAAAATGAAATTTGAATATGGCATAAACTATTTAAAGATATTTTTAGCGATTTGAATGTGAATAAAACCTTGTGCGTTGTTGTTGTTGCTAATGGCGCTTGATCGGCAGTGTAAGATCAAGGCCCACTAAATTCATCGAAGCAAGGGTTAAGTTCTCACAGCTATGAGCACTATGCAGGTGACAATACTACTTTATTCCGTTCAACCCCAATTTTGAGGGAAAGCATCTTGGGGAGTGATCAGGGCCCCCCGCCTCTCTTCCCTTTCCACCAGCCTCCTGAGAGGCGGCTCGACGAATATTTAGAAACCCCCCCCCTGCCGCACAGGCACTATGCATTTACAAATATCCATGACTTCTCCGGGATTCGGGCCCAGGCCCTACGGCAGGGCATTTAGCGTCACTAATCACTATACCGACTGGGTAGTTAAAAATTCTTTATGATGGATTAAAAAAATCCAGAGTTTCAAGAAACTTTAAAAAATTGCTGTAATTTCACCTTAAGTTTACTTATTATACAGTTTCTAATTTATTTCAGTAACATATAAATCGTCATTTATAATTAAGTTGTTATGGAAAAAAAGTTCGTGGATCTAAAAAATTTCAGAAATTCCTTCAAGTTTCCTGGAATATTTTTAAGGCATTTGTACTTAGACTTCATTATCAATGCAACTCTCGGTCATAACTTTTCCCTTAACCTACCTATTCGCTTGTCATAATTGAATATTCTAATCTTTTTTCAAAGAATCTTCTGTTTCTCTTTCTTTGATCTAAGCAAGAATCTTACATCTGTGATTAGAACATTTCAAATACTTCTTCAAGGCTATTAATTTACATCGATATGATGCTGATACATTTTTATATGAGAAAACTATGTAAATGTCTCAAAATTTGTGTACAATATTGTAGAATACCACTTGTTGTTTTAATTTTTTTTCGTTATATTTTGAAATGATAATATGTTTTAGTGTTTTGTGTGTGTGTTGGAACACAAGTTTATTTTTTTTAAGACAAAAGCTTACCTTAAAAAATAATTCCTAATATGAACTAAACTGTGAATTATAATATTAACTACTTATTAAATATTATATCGCGGTTTTTAAAACTACCTTGTTTTTTTTTTTTTTCTTCCGAAAAGTATGTTTGAGTTTTTGTTCTATTGAATACCTGTCATGTATGGGGGCCTGTCCAGGTTGGAAATTTTGAAAACGGGTGGGTCAGGAAGTTGAGAGGGGACGGTACCCGCTTAGGTATCGTACTCCTCACTTGACCGTGAGTCAAGTTACGAGGTCTGTTCCCCAAAGGTCTCGTATTGCTTCGCAATACGATGGTGATAAACAAACAATCATGTCTCGCAAGATGAATCTTTTGAAGAGGTGTAAAAATAAAATTAATAATGAAAAAAATTGGCAGAAAAAATTATCTTCGGAAAAAGCAATTTCTTCCTTTAAATATTGAGAAAAATGAGAGAAGAGAGATTCAAACGTGGGAGTAAGCTGGTCAATCCCTTAGAGAGATCTTCTGTTTACGTATATTTTATTGCTCGATGTGGCCGAGAATTGTTATCCATTAACAAAAACTCTCTCTCTCTCTCTGCCCAAATTTCCCTCCTAAACAGTAATAACTCGTCCACATATCTCCGAGGGGTCTTAGAACTTCTATAAAACTGTGCAACTCGATAGAGCTATTTGTCATCATTCCTCCTCAAACCATAAAACCGCAGTCGCAGAGACAGGATATTTCACGAACTAGAAAAGGCAGGTTTCGTGTTCTTGCTTTTCTCTAGATCAAAAAACGTCTAGAATCAGTGTACAGACTCTATCTGGATTCATCAGAAAACAATACTTGGTTACAGTCTTCTTGGCTTCACTGAATATGAAGTTTGCCCCCCCCCCAATTAAAACAGGCCCCTCTGGCAGCTGGAGTAAGTGGGATACAAATAATTGGTTTTCTCGCATACAGTCCCACCTCGTTAACCCTTCGTGAAGAGATAGAACGATTAATTTGAGTTCCTGGTGCAGTCTGAAGGTCTAAAATCAACTTTATTGCAGTCACTGCGCGGTTTCTTCTAGCCGGCAATGACAGAAAACAACAGTATGCAGTTGTTGCTCTTGATCGCCCTTGACCAAGCTGTCTATCAACTGATTCAGCCCTTAAAAAGCGGTTCCAAACTCTTGAAATGACATGAGGAATATCCAGATCTTGGGCGACCTTCATTTATGTCTGACCTCTCTTGATTCTACCAATTATTCACCACTTTTGACCTCCCTTAGATAATGTCTTTGAGCCATAACTAATGAATACTAATCATTCTCGGAAACCATATTCATTTTAAATAATTCTAAAGACCGGAATTCTAACATGCGTCTATTGTGCATCACATTGTCAATTATAAAATTTGCATATTTCCGGGGCTAATGCATGTGCGAAAGTAGAATTTTGTGTTCAGTTGTATTTAATTAACATAAATAATTGCTGTATTAGCCATTGGCAACAACATTAACTTGGTTAGCTTATTTTTTCTTACTCTCTTTTGATGACCAGTGTATATAGTATATCACGGAATAAGGGCAATTTTGAGTTTTTAACATCCAGAAGGAGTACACAAAATGAAAAATTCGAGAAAAAAAACTATGTATAACGAGTATAAGAAAAAAAAAGAATGCAATGAAGGGGACTATCATCTTACAATCACAAGTACTTGCGAATTTCTTATTAAAAAATTTTTTTTTTTAAATTGTAACTTTTTTTTTGGTTCTTTTTTTTTGCAAATGAAAGTCTTTAAAAAATTTCAAGATTGTAATTTTAATTCACCTAACTCCTTTCTATATAAATGAATATCTCCAAATATCTCTTTCTATACAATGAATGAATTTTCATACAAATATTTCAGATGTTATTTTTAGGGATGCTTCCTTGAGTAGTACATTCATTTGAAGCTTTTCGCACAAAAACATTTCTTGTACATAGTTACTATCGTATCCATCATAATTATTCATGCACCATTAAGAGTATGCGTACTATATAGGAAAAGAATTAGATTTTAAGAAAGAATATAATTTTCATGAAGAAAAATAATTTTCATCTAAAATAAATTCACATTTATACCTCCCTTTCAGTTTCATTTTATTAAATATATTTTTTTATCAATTCCTTCTTATTTATTTGACACAAAAATTACGCTTATAGGTATAATTTTACTCTTGTGTTTATGTCTTATTTTGTGCTAATGTATTTTATCTTATTTTCGAATTTTTTCCTCCCGATAGGACTGCATATTTGCAACTAAGCCGTTTCAGACACGGAGAACACGGTCCTCTAACATGAAAACCATTTCATAGTGGCCCCATCTAGTGGTGACTCTCGCTACCAAATTTCGACGCTTGAATTAATTTTAATTCAAGCTCTCGTCAGATGCTAAATAATACGTGATTTAATTTTAGCGGGAGTACCAGAGCGAAATTTATACTTAATTGATCTTTAACAAGCCACATAATCATATGGCGCATGCGTGATTATGATTTTTGCATGCAGAAAATCTATCGAATCCAGTTGGGATCGAATTTTACGCAGTGGCCATGCTATCTCTAAATCACCGAGCGGATCAAAATTTCAAAATAAAAAGCTTCGCTTATACCTGTTCCAATTTTAGTCATACAAATATCTTTCCGAAAATTAAAATCTTTTATACCTACTTCCGCACGAATGCTTTTATAAAATTAAGGTTGTAATAATTATCGTTTATTATCGCCCAAACAGTATGATGATGTCGTAAGAAGATAAATTATGATGATTTTTGATAATAAACATCATGTTTGAGGAAACTCAGGCAAACACAAATCTAATTTTCCGTGAACGAAGCAATCGACAATCACGAAATAAATAAATAACTTCAATTAAATTTTAATTATTTTAATTTTGAATTATATATATATAATTCAGTAAGATCTCACAACCGGCACGAATTCATCTAAGCGAATAAAGTGTTTGATTTCCTGCAGTTGATTAAAATATTTGCGTTCCTCTGAGTTTAATAAAGCGAAAAGTTCCTAACATAACGTGCTTTTCATTTAAAGTCAATTATAGCAAAATGGCTCAGCGCGCCCCTATCTTGGATTAGAATAAATTTTAATTATCTCTTCTATCGCAATCATAGATGAAATCATTTTGTCTTATTCGAAATGAATATGAATAGGATACGGAAATGCATTCAGAATTTGCTTAGATGCGTGATAAACTGATTAGAAAATAGTTTGAATATTTGAAATACGTTCTGAATAGTAATTACTCGCATAAATACTGGAAAATATGGTAATTCTATTATTAATCTCAGTATATATATATATCCCCCTTCTTTTAGCATCATGTTATTTAATTATAGGAGATCAACTAATTTTTAAATGCTACGATTAACATGTTATTGTGATATTGTTTGACAAATAAATGATCTGTTGTTTTGGTAATAAAATTGGTGATGTGTGCACAAATCTAGCATGTTAGTGAATGCTCCAAAAATATGTTAATTCCTGTGTATTACTATAAATCCATTTATTATGAGGAAATAGTAATTGGAAATAGCGATAACACGCACTATTTGACAGCCTACTGTGGCTCTTTACCCGTTACCTGGACTCTATCTCTCTAGGAGGTTTCTATATTTCATAAAAAAGAAACTTACGCAGTTATTTTATACTTGAATATAAATCAAAATATTTAATTTGTAAATATGAAATCGCTTTTTGAAATAAGTTTTAATATATCTTATCAACGTTGGAAATTTCTCTCTTTTTCATACTATTATCGTCTGTTCTGATTTAATAATTTATATAACTAATTTTTCTTACTCTGTGCGTTTATTTTATTTACTTATTTAAATCGTTTGGTATTATAAGTTTTGCTGCAAAGCTGATATTTTTTGTCATGAATCTTGATGGGAGAATTATAGGCAGTTGATTGTTAGAATTCGTATCGATACATGTTTTTGACACGTAATGTAGGAAAAACTGTTGCTATTACTGATTGATTTCATTAGATTTTTTCGATCGCAAAGATTTTTTTTCAGTGTTATTTCGTGGAAATATGTGTGTTCCGTTTTATTTCATCCTATTTTTAATTTAAAAGTTTATTCTATTTCGGATTGATTATTTGCATCATATTTCGAACACTGAACCACCGAAACAAAAACGACAAATCCATAAGTATTCCTTTTTACATTGAAATGCTTATTTATCGTTGCAGTATTTTAAATGATAATTATTGTTAATTGTAAGCATCTATTTTGGCAAGTTGACGCCACGGCTTGGCAATCTGTTAATATTAAAATAACTTTGATAAATTGTAAACGAGTAATGGCAACACATAATGTTGCCGCAGAAATGTTTTGTCTCAACTCTAATGCTTGTTGTAAAACAATTTCAGTTCGGTCGAAAGACTTCTTTTCGAAAATCCCATCAATAAATTAATTAATTTAAATCTAGAATATTTGGATTTTTGAGAATAATTTCGCGTTATACAGTCCGTTAAATTAACAGTGTACAGTTACTATTTTAAGCTATTATTAGTATGGAAGTAAATTATTGATATTTGTAAGCGTATCAATGTACTAATTATGATTTTTTGTAATATTATAGGCAAAATATCTGATATTTTTTTAATTAAAAATTACAGTATTACTGAAAAAAGTTAATGAAACATTAATCTAGTAATATTTTCAGAACATGATTTTTACTAATTAATATACATATTTCGAAGTTTTGAATGTAAGAAAATTAAAATATTCATATTTATTTGAAAAAGATTATATCTTGAAGAAGTAGGGAAAATGGAAAAAAAATATCAGAAACTTTAATTTAACTTTAAAAAATTTATATAATGTAACAAATATTCTACCTGAAAAGTAATTAATGATATCTAAATGAGTGTTTGTTAATAACGCACTTAAAGCAACTCAAGAGCTATTGGCGATGGACCTTGAAATTTTGAACCATGGTGAAGTGACGAGGATGACACCTGAGTTGACACCTCCCCCTCTCCTAACTTCCACACCACACAAATGGGAAGACGTTTAAGCTTCCATAGATTTAAAGTGCAATTGCCCCCTCTGCACGGAGGATCTTCAGCGGTACTAGGCTTGAATTCATGATACATCGGCAACGAGTCCGGGACCACAACCCCTAGGTTACAGTGGCCATTTAATGATATCTAGCATTTCCACCGATACCAAAAGAACAAAATTTTTCAAATGATTATGTAACTTGGAATAAAATGTTATTTGAAGTAATAATGCAATATATTAATTACATTTTAATACTATAAATTATGTACAAAATCAGTTGCGAGAAATTGTGAAATATTGTAATTCAAATTTTATCAAATATGTTTCAAAATAATAGTAAAAATACAATTATGCAATGCAAAATTTATTAAATTTTAGAGAATCGACGATTTATGCAAAAAAGAGTTTGCAAGTTCTTATTAAAAGGAATATTCCATTGTGTAAGCTTAAATATCCATGCATAATATAGCATTCCTTAAATATATTCGTGCATAGTATCCTTTAAATTTAAAAATAATTCTTTTTAGCAATATAAAAATCATCAATACTAAATTTAAATTAGAAGTCCTGCTTCGTTATGAATAATGCTTTATATAATATGTGAGTTCGATAGAAAAGTTCTAATTTTTTAAATAAACGTGAAGATAATTTGGTAAAATCGAGGAAATTGTACAAAGCAATTTAAAATGACTTTTGTCATATAAGAATAAACTTTATATAATCACATACTATCATTTTCGTATTTGTATTTTCAATATGGAAATGTGATGTGATTTAGAATAAACTCCAAGTAAATGAAATACTATTTAATTTCCTATTTATTAGAGTTTCATTAAAACAACATTTAAAAAAATTAGAAAAAATGAATAATAAAAAAACTATTTAAATCATAAAAATGTAAGCAAAATTAAATTCTACAAATAAGAAAATAACTGAATATGAATAATGTTAAGTACTTACAAAGTTTATTGTAATATATTAAATAACTGATACATTGATAGAAGTACTTAGACTTGGGGGGGATGAAAAGAAAAATTTAATATGAAATAAAAATGAAATTTTTCTTTATATATTACTCCAACTCCAACGCGGACTCGAAATTTGCATACATTTTGCTATGTCTGGGAATATTTCCTGTCATTTATTTCCATTCAACTATGTGTGTTCTTAACATAGTCAATAACGCATGTCTATATTATTTGTTTCGAAATACTTAATGAGTGTTTTCAGAGGTACAATAGGCAATTGCCTGCTCATTTCAATGGTCATTTAATCGTGTGTTCTCATTCAGCTGTACCATGCACAGTCGTTCTACCAGCACAGAACATGGCTTCTTTGAAATGGAAAAATGAAAGTGTGCATTATCCATTTCTCTTTGTAGACAGAGAGAGAAAGAGATTTGTGCGTTAAGGTACACGACTACCCTAAAATTGTAAATTTTGCCAAAAAATTTTAAAAAAATTTATGATTTTATTTTACAGACCCTCTTATTAGCTTTATAAAAATACCAAGTTTATTATCTTCCGTTCTTTAGAACAAAAACTATAAGTGTTGTAGTAAAAGCAGATGCTATTACTTTAAGTAAGATGTCATACTTTAAAACGCGTTTTACTCGAAATGTGTTTTTTTGAAAATGCTCTAATGGGGACAGTGATTGCTAAAAAAGTTTTGAAAATAATTAACTGAAATTTTTCGTGTATGTCTGTATAATAGTAGAAGTGTTTTAACTTTCAGATTTATCAATCACTGTTTTATAACAAAATTTACAGTCCTTTATGTTAATATAATCACATTTTTTTTAAAGAAAATTTCATATAATAACTAAGATAAAGTACTCTAGTTTTTGTAAAAATTAAAATATATGTTATCCAGAAGGTCATTTCAAAAATGAATAACAAAGCAACACATCCGAATCGAAAAAAATGAAAATTTCTTCATAAACTTTTGGTATAGAATGAGCCACTTTTATGCTATTTTCTGTAAAATTTTACCAATTTTTTCCCAATTCAGTAATAATAATTTCTTTTTCTCTTCTTCATTTTAGCATAACTTTCTTAAAATGTACTAAACAAATCTAAAAACAACAAAAATCTCTATATCTGCCTTTTAAAAAAAAAGTTGTCGCAAGTAGTCGGATACCTTAAAAAAATATAGTCACACTAAAGTTTCGCAACAATTTTTTGATGATAAATTGCTTAGTGATTTACTATATAGTGATCAAGTTAAGATAATATTCAAGCAACTATATCATTCTGTTAAATTTTACTCTACATCACCTAAGAACGAAACGCGGTCAGGGGCGTTTCAAGGCACGACCAAACCGAGACCTCATCAAATTCTCGATTCGAATAATTTAAACCGTCAAATGTTAGTCCCGGAAACATTTTCCGAAAAACTGGGAGTTTCGTCTCATATGCCATCTAGTAACAGTGGCAAAACAGCATTAATATGCTTTGTCCCTGTCTAGGTCTTGGCCTACCACCATACACCATCATTACTCGTGTAATTGAAAGAAGTCAATCGGTCGAGTTGGTTTGTACCTATGTTTGTAAGATTGTGAGTCACGCACATTTATTATCTGCTGTATACTTAAAAGATCGCAGCAGGGGTTTACTTTTCATTAGGGATCAGGTTTTCAAAAAAAGACTTCACTATTAGAGCCCTTTTTATATTTAACACACAAAAGCTGCTACTAAACTGAACTCAGTAGTGCAACAGCCCATGAAGGTCCGAGGCCTATTGTGCCCATTTCAATTTCCATGATCTTGGGCGCTGAGGTGCATGAGCAGGTGTTCCATTCAGGTGGTTAGTTTGACGTGAAACACACAGTGTTTAGTTCTAAGGGAAGCTTGGTACTCATTTATTGACCATTGAATGTCAATAAATGAGAAAGAAAGGATGAGTGAACCTTAACCCAGCCCGGGGTTTGAACACCGGACCAGTGGCGTGGAAGTGCGATACGCTACCACTAAAGCTGTTATTATTCTACAAAATTATACTCAGAGAAGTTAAGTTCAAAATCAGTATTATTCTTATATGGATTAATGTATGCTGATGTTTACAGAAAATGTGTGAAGGTAAGCATTAAAATACAAACACACAAAAAAGTGCCATTTTTATGTTTAATTTTTAGATATATTTAGTGGCAAGATTTTTCGATAAAATAAAAACAAATATTATTTTAACACAATTATTTTCGTTAAAAAGCTGCAAAGAACATTAATAAATTAGTCGGAATTGATAATTTACGTATAATAATAACGCATTTCCATTACAAAGATAGATAAAGTATATATGTTTCCGTTAAAGTGTATAATTCAATTATTTCATAGAATAACTAAGTATTGCATGAAATAACTAGACAAGTCAGTTAAGACATATAATAAATAAAAAATTTCGTACTTTACCTATTATTCTATGAAATAATTAGCTATTCTATGAAATAACTAATAATAGATCGTTAAAAAGTGAAAAATAAACTATTTTCAAAGTTATTTTGTAAATTAATTGATCGCAAATAGCTAAAATCTCTCGAAAAATTTAACTTGGGGCTTTCAATGTTTGTGACGAAGCACCATTCTGATCCACTACCATATAACAAATTAGGCAAAAAGATGTAGCTCGACGAGGGGAACCTATGGTCCGAGCTTCAAAGCAGAGACTCAAAAATCCTCGGAGAGATGACGATTTAAAAAATTTAAAATACTTGAAAAACGTGAAATGGGGGGGGGAGGAAATAGGATTATTGCAATAAAATTAGATGAGCAGAAAGCTCATAGGTATATTTATCGAATCAAGCAGGTACGGATGACCAAGGTGGCCTAGGATTCGAGATATAAAGGAAATAGCTTTGTAGGGGGGAGCACCTGAGAGAGGAGGTCGATTTCTCGTATATCTCGCGATATGACGTAATACTATCGAACCTTCAAATAATAAAACACTAGCTCAATTCAAAAGGGGGCAAAATTTTTACCTAACTCCATAGGAATAATATGGGAACATGATATTTTAGTGCTGGAGCCCCCTAGGCCGACCAAAAGAGGGCTAGGAGAATAAATGGATGGGTCTCGCCGAGGGAAACCTGTGGTTCAAATCTCAAAGCAGAGTCTCAAATATTACAAATTTTAAAAAGTTTAAAACGTTAAAATAAAGAATGCTATGAACAAAAAATTTGGTGCTAATATACAATGGAGGCAGAGGGATCGAATGAGTTAGGTCCGAGCGGACTGAGAGGCTCAGGTGAGCTATTGGCAAAATGTTGTCCAGGGGGGAGGCACCTGGGAGAGTCGAGTCCTTGTATTTCCTAACCAAACAGATCCCCGAAATATCAACCCCATAACATAAAAAAATGGCCCCATAGGATTAACATGTGGATTGATAATTTAATGTGTGTAAGCCCTCCCCTTCCAAAAGCAGGTTTCGGTCATCTGTTGGTCCTAATTGGAAAGTATCTAGAACCATTTCAAAAGCCTTTCCAGTGCCATATTTCATAATGTAACGATCAAGTAATCGTAATTTTATAGAATACCTGGTTAAATTACAGAATTCAATAATTTTATATGTTTTAACTAACTTGTCTAGTTATTTCATGAAATACCTAGTTATTCTATGAAATAACGGATTTCACACTTTAACGGTAACATAAATAATGTTGTTCTTGCATTTTTTATTATTAAACAGACCAACAATTCAAAGTGTATAACCTTTTTTTTTTTAAATATAACACCTCTTCCAGTTCTTTGAGAGAGAGAAGTCGGGTTGATCTTAATGTAAGCTGTTAACAAAATGGCAGTACTTCATAACATTATTTTATTGAAGAAACGAAAAAGAATTTCCTAATTTTAAAATTATGGTTATATAAACAAATTCGACGAAGCTAAAAAAAAAAAGCTCATTTTTGGAAAAGTGAGAAAACACAGAGGGAAAAAATATTTCACTTCTCAAACAAACAAAAAAAGAGCCACATTTCTGGCTGCTGAGTGCAAAATGTTTCTAGTCATTGTATAGACACAGAAAAAAAACCACTTGAGAAAGAAAAGAGAAATAGAAAAGAAAACGAGTTGAAGCGAGACTGAAACTTCAGCAAATATTTTCCTCCCCTGATGAATCATTTCATACCTTTCCAAAGTATTTTAGACTGGTTATAGAGCTCTTCTTCTATTCTTTCTTTGAAATTATTTGAGAAAATTGCACATATGGGAATAGTATACTTTTGTATAATTTAGTTAATTAAAAATTACAAAAAAAAACTGTATAAGATTCTAATTTATCCGTTTTAGAACGATATTATTTTTAAAATATAAATTTGTAATCGAAATTAAAATATTTGACATAACTAGTATATATATATAACATTTTTTATTAATCTATTATATAAAGTAGCAAAAAAGGGGCAAGCAAAATTAATTATTAATGCAGTCGTACTAAAAAGTTAAAACTAAGTGTGTGTGCGTTTGTGTACACATGCCCATTGTACAAAAACATATTTTAGTTTGGTATTGAAAAAGAATAATTAGTTTAATTAAAAGTTTTTATGGTTCGAATAATTTTACTTCAATTAATTACATTACCTAGTATTGACAAGACAGAAAAAATTTTAAGTACCGTAAGATCCGGCGTATAACGCGTCCCCATACTTTCAAGCTGCAATTTTTAATTTTTAGTTGTATTGGTCGTATAATGCGCACACCTTTTTTACGAAAAAACCTGAAATGTAAGAGCGCATTGCTCTTATGTTTGGAAGTCATTTATTTGAGGTACAATTCTAAGCTTTGGAAAAAAATAGTACACTTCGAGAACTACAACCCTGTAAGTTCATAAGGATGTCATATCTTTTAAATAAACAGCATTTCGGTATATGTAGATGTCTAATTTTCTTTTATGCTCATCTCGTATTTTATTTTTAAAGCTACCATTTTAATACCCGGCGTATATAACACACTCCCGTATATTTCAATCTTATTTTTTGTGTTAAAAATGCGCGTTATACGCCGGATTTTATGGTAAATCGTTTGTAAAATGGCTGGTTTGATAAAAGGTCGTATTTTGAAGTGCTAAGAACTATTGGTGAAGAATTGGTAATTTTGAACCACAGCCTAATGGCAAGGAGGACAGCTAAACTGACAACTCTCTCTTCAAACTTTTATAATAAAATAGATTTAAAAGAAACAGAAGTAAAACACATAAACTACCCCATAGAAACTAATTGTTTAATATTAATATGAAAAAAAAATGAAGATAAGAAATATTTGAAAAATCGTCATTACTTGATATATGTATGTGAAAAAAGTAAAATGGGACAGGTATGCAGTAAGTTTTCAAAAAAAAATACTTCCTTTCTTTTTTCTCTCACCTCCCCCCCCCCTTCTTTTTCGTAAACACAAAGGTTTATAAGTTTGCAAAGTGTGATTTAAATATCATTAAACTAAACTCATTGGCGCAACAGCCCAGTCTTACTGTGCTATCTCAGATTTTGTGACCTTAGGCCAGTGATACTCAATCTGTGATCAACGGGCTGCATGTGGCCCGGTCATGGCCCATTGCACGAAGAAATTCAATTATTGGAGAACAACGTACAAAAAGTTTAGCGGAAAATTCTATCGATCAGGCAATCAAATCTATCAATTTCCCTGTTTTTGATAGTAGAATGTAAACAAGAGGCTGGATGAAAGGGAATAGAAACTATCCCATAACTCAGCAAAAATTGCTTCAAAGTAACTATTTATTGTGGGCGTTTGATAGAAAGCTTAACATAGCCTTAAAACAAAAGATAGAAATGAGTTTTAATATTTTAATCAATTTTGTTTTGTCCAGGGTTTTTTCCCACCAGTACTAGTGTGTTTTTCCCACTATCCTTATGTTGTGCTCCACGTGAAATGTCAGTCATGAGTATGCAGCCCGGAGAGAAAAAAAGGTTGAGTATCTCTGCCTTAGGCGCTGGGGTGCATGTGCAGATGTTCTGGTCAAGTGGTCAGTCTGACGCTGTTCAGTTCCCACAAGTAAGCATGGTATTCATTTATCGACCCACTAAAGGGATGAAAGTCTGAATCGACCTTGCTCAGCCGGGGTTTGAGTCCCGGATCTCCGGCGTGGAAGGGCGATACTCTGCCCCTCCACCACTGGGCTTCTTTCAATATCATTGCATAAATAAAATTTTAAAAAAACTTTCAAGTATGTTTAAAATACTTTTTATGTACTAAAAATGCTTAAATATACTTAAAGGACAAAAGAAACATCAGTGTTTGAGTATTTTGTGTTTTCCAATTTTCTTAAATTGCATAAACTAATAGGATAAAGTGAATAAATATTCTTACTTTAATGAAATGAATTGAGATAAATGATAAAAAAATTTCTGAACTGTACAATTTAAAAATGTTTACTGATTATATAATTTTTTTATTGAATTTCGGTTGCATTTGGAAAACGAGGGGCCCCATCATTGTAAGAAAATATAATTGATTTAACTAAAATTTTACGAACAGAAAACTGGCTGCCATTCCATTTATAAAGAATTTACATCCCTTCTTCCCTGTGACCTGGCTAGAGATAGAGATATGGGGGGGGGACTAAATGATTAGACGACATGATGAACTTTAATTTTTTATTTATCCCTATATTCAACTCAGACACAAATAACACTTCAAATAAGATAACTTGATCAGAGCACGGGGGTGAGATGAGATGCGTGGGGAGAATATATTGAATAATGAAGACCTATCTTTAAGATAACTTTATACAGAGCTTGTTTAATTAATGACTTCACTAATAATTTAACTCTCTAACATGAACTGGATTAAGGATCACAGTACCTGAACTCTAGCGGTCTTCTAATTCTTGCGTTTACATTAACACGGCTCTAACAGTTGATCTAAGCACTTTCTTAAAATTCCGACTTCTCGCTTCCTACACTGTTTACGTATATGTTTCACTGCCGATTTGCCACACTTCTCATCTATCCACAATTCACTTCACTTCTAAACTATTCTCACTTCACTAACAATCTATTCTCACTTCACTAACTCTCAAACTCGCGGATACAAAATATACATATTAAACTTAATTTGCATAATCACGCTTTCTTTTTTCGGAGAAAGTTGGCTGAAAAAATAATGGCCAAAAAAAATTCCGCAGAGGTAAATAGAAGGAACCATATAAATCCGTCACACATTTACTAAATGAATATACACGAGCTTACCTCTCAACGAGGACGACACCTGAGCTGGAATCTTCTCTCCGAACTTTAGTCCAACGCTGACGAGGAGACTCTGAGCCTAATCAGATGTAACGTGCATCAGCCTCTCTACACGGCGGATCTTCAGTGAAAGCAGAATTCCCACCACGAAGACTCTGGCTACGAGATCGCAACCGTAACTTCAACACTACCGCGGCCGAAATTAATCCTGAAGAACAAAAAGAAAAAAAGAATTTTTTTATTCGTCATGTCGCCTCTATCTTTAATGTTTACTAATGGTTTAAATTACTCTGTAATGGTTGGCGACATGTTTATTTTTAATGGCTTCCACAATATTTATCTTTTACACTGAGTTACTCCATTCCTGAAATAACCCAAAAGAAAATAATGAATGAGAGCATTATACATATTATCTTTTTTCTTCTCTAACTAATATCTCTGAGTAGGCGTAAAATAAACCGCAAGCCACATTCGAACACGACATAAATTTTCCTCTACCCGTGGCCACCCTTCACAAAACCCAAGATACTATTGTGCGATTATCTTAACAGCTCTTCAATGTCAATCTTACAAGGAAACGACCCGAAAGGATTTTATCGAACGGCTTTCGTGTCACGAAAACAAGAAGTTTGATCTGGTCTTCACTTCACTCCAATTCCCCTCTTCTAACTTTCCACCCTGACGCACGAAACGCGTAGCTAAAATGAAATTATTGATCACAGATTTTCGTATGGCGTCATTCATGTGTGTGACATTATTTTTCTTTTTTTGGTCCATTGTTCATTTTTATCCCTTTTTTCTTCCTTTATTGTCTTCGATCGAGTTAATTAAATATCGATAGAGTTTTCCCCCGGAAATTTGCGCAGGCAAGCCATTAGCATTATGAACATGGTCACGGAGGAGTTTTAAGAGCAATGAAAATGGTATATATATAAACAGCGTGAGCTGTGGAAGTGAAAAACATCGTAAAAATTCATCGGGTGATATAATTTCTGAAGCATACGGTGATTATGTGGCGCCAGATTCTTAAGTTTAAGTGCGATCATACATTAATTGATGTATCAATCTAAATTTTTATTATTATTATTTAATTCCAGCACTTTTCCTCTCAACAATTATTTGGTAAACCATAATTTTCGTACTAATTAATTCACGCAAGTCGTTAATTTTAGCCACCAAGGAAGCTACTGTTTTAGCGACGAATAAACTGATCAGCCCATCATTTTTCAATTTTGTTTATTTTGTAATTAAAGCTTGCTTTTACCAGTAATTAATTCAAATTTGAAAAGAATACAATATCAATGAAAAATTTCTTCTTTGCATTTCATCTGATTCAAGTATCTCTTAATATCACGGCCTCTTGGGGTGGCTAAAATTATTATTTTCATAATTTGCACGGAATAATTAAATATGTTGTGGCTTAGTAGTATAAAGAGGGGTGAAAGGTCTTTTACTGTATTCTTCCCCCGATTCTTAAGAATTTTGAGGAGGATCCCTCATTCCGGACCTTTTTTCAATTCCTACTTTTGCTCACACTCTCTATATTTGTATTTATCTTGTTCAAATTTTCAATCGTTAATAAAATTCTTTCTATTCATCCAGTCAAGTTCAAATAAATTTTTTAAAACTTGTAATGAATGACACTTGATGTTATTATAGTTATTTCAAATATTAATTCATTAATTACCGGTTAATTAATTAAATTTAACTAATTACAGGTTTTTGAAGTCAACTTAGTTGTAACAATGTAACTATTAAAACAATGACAAGAGTTGGCTTCGAAAACCGGTTTTTCACCCAAACTAGCCAACCCGGGTGTACATTGTTACCACAATTCAGACAAATCATGATCTTTTTACAATTCCTACCATTAGTTCGCTCTCTCTAAATACTTTCTATTCATCCTTTCGAAGTAGGAATTGAGTTAAAAAAATTTATATTACTTGTTATATATGTATTTCGTTTAGTATACAAATAAAAAGTAACTACTAGGAGGGTTAGTACGCAGCTCGAAACCCTTTGGGTGAGCTCGATTCTCCCTAGTAAGTAAATAAGTAAGACTTCGTCTTCTGTTTACCCTCTGTAATTAGTTTTACATAAACAAGATTGAATTTAAATAATGTTTAGAGTAAATTTGAATAATTCATTAAAAATCGCCATACAGATATACTTTTGCAAAACGTCTGCAGTAAACTAAGTGCCGAAGTAATACTTTTAGCAAATGATGCGGTACATACTTGCTTTTTCATATTGTAAACATAGACGTTAGAAAAAATAATTTCCGAATTTCGAAACCTACTTAGGTGAAAAGATGCTCTCTCTGGTATATAGATAAAAGGAAGAGTAAAATCAAAACATTAATTTTTATGCTGCTAAAGTGGAATGAAGGAGTGCCGATTTTAGCTCATTTCAGGTCCTGGACGAAGAAGATCTATCCCCTTGGCACACTATTGTATCGAAATTTATAGCCAACATTTCTGGTTAAGTCTAGCTTATCCGGGCTTCTGGGCGCCCGCCCCAAGCGCCCAATGGGTAAACCGACACTAGAATGAAGTTTAGGTATGCGAGCTTTTATCAGGGGCGTAGCTACCACCGTATCAATGACAAGGGCTCCCAAACTACAGGGGGCCAACATGTGTAACTACAGTCCCACTAACGAAATTGTCATACCTAAAAAAGGGCCCCGAAAATTTTGGATACAGGGCCCATTCAGAACTAGCTACGCCAATGGCTTTTATTATGGTAAAAAGTTAAAGTAATTCTTATTAAAAGAAAACAGGTAATTTAGTAATTTTTAACATGTATTTCCTGCTAAACAATTACAAGAAAAAAACATCAGGTACATTTAACAGCTTCTTTTGTAACACACATTTGTAGAAAAACCCCTGCTCTCGAAATGACAGTACGCTCTAAAATGGAAGACGGGGAAAAGCTTCCATCGGATGGATTCGACCATGCGAGGAGAGAGCTGTGAGGTTATGAAATGTTGCAATGTATATTGTACTATTCACTATATACTTATTACTTTTTTTTTATCTATAATCATATTTTGGGTTATTTATATTGAACTAAAAGAATTTTTATTAAATCAAAAATCATCTAACTAAAATTAAATCTTTTCCATTTTTTCGAAATTTAACCCTTTGTTGTAATATTACATTTAGAAATTATTATTTTTTTAATTACCGTATTTAGTCGAATCTAAGCCGCACCTCCAATTCTCTACATGTTTTTGAGAAAAAATTGGAAAATTGTGTAAAAGGTCCATCACAATATTCCATATTTAAGAAATTAAAAATAAATCAATGAGAAATAATAAGAAGTTAAGAATTAATTTATTTTACCAGCATTAAAAACTTTCAAATACATGCGTAGACCTATAATTACTCTAACCTTAGTATCGTGTTTCGAAAATGATTCGGCACTCCCGTTGTCACAGCTGACTTCGGAATTAGTGATGGTGGTCATTTTCCCTCACGGTATCGTCTTTCGTGCCATCTAATGCATTTAAGAAACAACATTTTTTTTAAAGAAATGCATTATTGAAGAATGTATAAGAAATATTAAAAACTGTTGAGCATTTACAAATAAAAATTATATAATTTTGCTTACGCTATCAACATTTATTTATTTCATCTGTGCCAAATGTTCAGTGGCCGATACTCTTGTCTCCTTATTTTTCTGCATATAAAATTGCCTTCCTTTTCAAATTTGCGTCATAGTGTGTGTGTGTGAACTCGACGTTATTATCAATATCTTTCATGTTTAGGCGATTTAAAGAAGGCGCGCGCATACAACAAAATTTCCTAAATACGAACAGACAACGCTGTTTAGGATGGATTGAATATAGGAGACAAACTGCAGAAGGACAAGTCATGGATGCAAGTGGTTGGAATGGGACATTGAAAAAAAGTGCGGCTTAGATTCAAATAAATACAGTATTTTCCTTCTATAATCTCCAGACCATTGAACATCTTTTCCACATTGGTAGTTTCCGATTAATAACTTTTTTCTTTCAATATATTCGTGACCCACCTTGATAGACACATATAGTCAACTATACCAAAAACTATTTAAATTCTCCATACCGAATTTCACAATAGTTAACGTTGTTAATAACAAATAATTAATTGAAGTTTATTTTCTTTTGCTCAAATTTACTTTTTTACTAAAAAATTTCGAATAAATATATCTAAGGTACCTCAGAATATTTCTATACAAATATTTATCGAAATTCATTACTTACTTTAACATTTTATTAACTTAAGGTATCCGACTACCCTAAAATTGTAAATTTTGCAAAAATTTGACAATTTTCTCATGATTTTCTTTTATGGACCATCTAATTAGCTTTATAAAAATGCCAAAGTTTATTATTTTCCATTCACTAGAACAAAAACTACAAGTGTTTTAGAAAAAGCAGATTCCATCATTTTAAGCAAGATGTCATACTTTAAAACGCGTTTTTTTTTCCCGAAACTGCTCAAATGTGACAGCGATTGCTAAAAAATTGTAGAAAAAAATTAACTCAAATTTTTTTGTATGTTCTGTATAATAATAGAAGTGTTTTAACCTTCGAATCAATCACTGTTTTATTACAAAATTTACAGTGACTTATGTTAATATTATCACTGTTATTTTAAGCAATTTCATGTAATAACTAAGATAAACTGCTCTAGTTTTTTGTAAGAATTAAAATATATCTTATCCTGAAGGTCCTTTCAAAAATGAATAACATAGCAACACATCAAAATTGAAAATTTGTTCATAAACTTTTAGTACAAAATCAGCCCCGTTTATGTTATTTTTTGTAAATTTTTATCCATTTTTTCCCATTTTAGTAATATTAATCTCTTTTTCTCTTCTTAATTTTAGCATACTTTTCTTAAAATGTACTAAACAAATCTAAAAACAGCAAAAAATTCCCATATCTCCATTTTTTTTTTTTAAAGTTGCCGCAAGTAATCAGATACTTGAACGCAACTGATTACTATTGACAAATCTCATCATTTTGATTCGGAAGCACTTAAACAGGTAACTTTACCGCCAAAATGCTTTACAACGTCATATGATAATCTTTATGGTCAGTCCTATTTAATTTGTACACTTCTCTGTCTTTAGCATATCAGAATCAATATTTGAACACGCAATTCAAGCCTCATCTGGCCAGTAGTTCACGATTTTAACCACTGAATTACTGCGATTCCAAACATACAATAAAAAATATGATAAGAGAGTATCTAAAATAGATCATCAAATAAATGTTACGAATGTACTATTTACATGTTTTTATATCAAAAAGAATAAAATGCAAATAATGTTAAAAAGGTACTAATTTTTACATTCTAGTAATTTAAAAATGGCCTCTAAATTATTTAAAATAATATAAATGGGAGTATTTGTGGTTATATTTCAGTAATTTTTACTGAGATTTATTTATTAAGAATATTTTAAGTACATTTTTATTTCATTTCTATTAGAAAATATTCAAAATCTAAAATACAAAAATTTCAAAATGTATTAACGTGCATCTAAAAAATTCAATTGAATTACAATTAAAAGTTTTTTATTTGATACATAATATTCTTTGTAAAAAGCTATCCATCCCACAAAAAAAAACTAGGATTGATGTGTAAATTCAAAATTAGATTTTTTTTAACTTCGTGATAGCCTAGAGGTCAGAGTATTGAACTTGTAGCTGGCATTGTCCAATCTCGAGTTCGAGTACCGATGCCACAAAAGAAATCTGTGTAGAGGAGATGATGCAAATTAATTATGCCCTGGATCAAAATCCTCTCGTTGATGTGGTGTGGAAATTATGAGATTTTGATGTCTGCTCAGGTGTCATCCTCGTCATTTGACCGAGGCTCAAAGTAACGATATCCGTCGCCAGCAGCCCTCGTGTGTCTTAAGAATGCGGCCTTAATAAAAACTCACTCATTCTTGCTACATAGTTTCATACTTATATAGAACAGTGATCTTCAAACTCGGTTCCACGGAGCCTGGAGTTCCACAAGGCATAACCAAGGGTTCCACGAGTCAAAATAAAAATTCTAAAAGAAAGTTATGAATGAGTATTCAAAAACATGGAGTTTATATGCCAAGTATTTAAAGCAGTGTTTCCCAACGCGGATGCCATGTTAAACAGGGAACAAACTTTTAAAAAATATTTTTTATTGATTCCAGTAACTTTTAAATCTTTGCGTACGTGAGTTTGAGAGTGTACAAAGGATATACGATAAATATTAGCCTCAACAGAAGTGATAAAAAGCAATTCGTAATGTATGAGGTGTTTAAAGACGAATTGAAAGAATGGAGCAGAGAATGACCCTGAGCAAAAGACATTGTTTCGAAAATTGTGAAAAACTTGTAGCAGTTTGACTACGAAACTAATTCCTTCATCGTCCTGTATTTATACAAACTAGACAAATCGGATAACCCTTATTCTATGTTTAAACACAGTGAAAGGTAACTATGATTTATATATCAACATATTCAACGTTAAAATATAAATTTAAGCAAGAACAACTCCTAAATTTTAGGTTGCAAATTCAAGCAAAATACACAGAAGTTACTCACAGAGCTATAAGCATTGTAATGGCATTCTGAACAATGTATTTATGAGAAAAATATTTTTTTCATCATGCTTGGAAACAAAAGCGAAATAAAGAAACAAATTAGACGCAGAATACAAAAAGTAACTGCAGGTAGCTTCACTAGACCTAGACTTCGACATAGGCGCGTAGATACCCCCGTATCAGTGATACAGGGTCCCCAATCTTCAAGGGTCCAAAATCTGTAAGTAAAAAATAGTAAAATGTAAATGGGCCCCAAATAAAAGATCCTAAAGAATTTTAATACATGGCCCACTTAGAACTAGCTGCGCCATTGCTTCGACAGTTTGTGTAAAAAATGCAAACACATCTGATTACTAAATATAATGCAAGAGCAAATGACACCGAGAGCAGCGATTCTTAAACTGGGGTCCGCGAAGTCTCTCATGTAACATTGAAATTTCCCTCTTTTAGTCTCTGAAAGACCTCTTGAAAAAATTGAAAGATGCGCCATACTAGACTAGATCACTAAATTATCCCCAATGAAAAAACTACTATGGAGCTTGTATTTTGATAAAGAATACTAAGTCGGGGAGGCGGTTTTCATTGGGGATAATTTAGATCACAAAATTATCCCCAATGAAAAAACTACTATGGAGCTTGTATTTTGATAAAGAATACTAAGTCGGGGAGGGATGTTCAAAACCTTGAGGTCCGTGATATCATACTGATACATAAAGGGGGTGGGGATCCAAAGTTTAAGAACAGCTGACTTAGAGCATGAATTAATAAGTATATTACATTGAGATTTTTCTAAAAATGCTAGTGAAATTTTTTCTTAAGTACAAAATTAACACCCCTGAGAGCCTTTAAATTGTTTTTACTTTAAAAACCTATAACAGATTCACATCCACTTTAAATAATTTAAGATATATTCTTCAAAGTTTTCGATGGGGTATCCTAAAACACCTTATAATTCTAAGGTTACCACTAATACAAAAGAGTTTTCGTTTTCAAAAAAAAAAATTTTTAAACATGATTTTGAAATAATACAAATAATTATAAAACCTTTTCATTATTGGGCGGTAATTTTTATTGTTTTTAATCAAAGAATTGCATGCTAGGAAATGATATAATCGACTCTAAATTCGAATGACAAGCTTTATCATAGTTTTAAGTAAACGAGTAAACATATTTGTTACGCAGTTCTCATGTCAGTCATCCACTTTATTTTTAAATGAGCTTCTTTAACAAAACGTTTCAACTCAAAATAGCACTAACTAAAGTGCTTAAAAACAGGTTAAGAAAGATCATTCATTTTGAAAGATGTATTGTACTTAAACTGGCAAAACTCTTAATTCTAGGAACTAAAAAAATAATCAAATATATATAGATTTTTTATACACAGGAAATATTATTGTAGACACATCTGTCAGCTATAATTCTTGCTTTTTATGCAGTTTAAAAAATAACTGACGCATTAAAAACACTATGCTGATCATTGAACAAGCTTTATAAGGTACTGCTGATTGTTGCTTTTCTTATAAATTTTTTTCTTGCAAACAAAAATAAATATTCTTTGTGGCTGTAGAACTTATAAAAGTAAATAAAGCACATATATTGTATATATTAATATATGCGTATAGCAAGGAATCTATAATTGTTTAAAATTTGTGCTCTTAATTTATTCGAACTTTGAAAAAACAAATTATATGTATATATTTATTAGGTTCTTATTATTCGAGTTTTTATGATTTTTATTTTAAAGTATTTTATTCTTAAAATCTACATAGAAACATACAAATACGACAAAATATTGCAAAACATAAGTTCAATACATTTTACCAATAATACACGTGACAAAGTTAAAGCTGAAATTTTGACCAAAATATAAAAATTGGCTTTATGATTTTATCCATAGATTTAAAGTCTTCGATTTTGAACATTTCTTTTATTTTGATTTTATTATTAATCGAAAATAAATTGCACTAATTATCAAGCGATAGGCATGTTCATTCAAAGTAATCAATAAACTTTAAATGCGTTTTATGTAAAACTATTTTTACAAAAAGTTCAATCTTTGAAAATAAGTCAAATCTTATTTTTTTTATTGTTACAAAATATGATGTAATTATTTTTCTTATTGCATTGGAGATACCAACAAAACCTTTTAAAAAATATATATTTTATAATAGATTTATGTAAATTAAATTAAACATGACTAGGATATTTTAATAAAAACTCTTATTTTTTATTTTAATATATTTACGCCATTTTCGGAATAACTCTTATTAAAATCAGTAATCCAATCGTACTACAGAACGGAGGTCGCATAATACACAGATATAAAAATCATTGTCAAAAAATTTTTCTTTTTTGATGAATATGTTGTTAAACCAATCATAATTATACAAGATTTTAACTAAAAAGAACTACGTTCAATTAAAATTTTAAATAAAAATTTTAAAAACAATTATTTATATCTCACTGTTTTTAAAACTTTAATCATGCTCTTTGCGCAAATACTAAAAAAAAAAAAGAGGTTTATTAGCGTGCTATATATTGTCGATCAATTTAGTTAAATAAAAAGACGTCGCCAAAAGGTAATATACGCTGCCGATGACGAGTACCCTTTCCTGGGAATGTTCAAACATACTATTTATTATAAAGGTGACACCATTTGGCGATGTCTTTTTATTTGGCGAAAATGATCGTTGGTATAATTCGTAAATACCAAAACAAAAAGCCACCAGTGGGCTATTTAAATCCGGGGTGGGCATTATGTTGATCGCGATCAACCGGTGGACCGCTAATACATTTGGGGTGACCGCCTAAAGATTAGCTGTCAGTAATTGTATACCGAACTATTGAAGATTGGCTGACAGTATGCAGACGAAGTACTGCACTGCAAAGTACAAAATGCTGACTGTAACAACGAAAATTAACTTTAGATAAAAATGTTTTGTTTTTAAGTTTCTTTGAATTGTTTGATAATAAATGCAACATTTCAAATTATTATTTTTGTGGTTATTATGTTTGTATCTTGCGTTTTGCTTTAAACCTGGTTTTAAAGTGTTAGTTCTTTTATTTTAGTTCTGTAGGTAGACATATTCCGCGAATTCATTATTTAATTATAATAAATATTAAAGATTTTTTTCTTACTTCGCCTTACCTATGAAATTGGGCAGAGGTGTACAAAAGAATTTTTCAAGGGGGGGGGGGTCGAAAGTCTACCATTCTCGTATGATACCCCAATACGCAGCTAAACATTTTTTTTTAATTGTCAGATTGTTGGGGGAAAAACGGTACAAAATAAATTACTAAACAAAAAAATAATAGCATTAATTAATAAAACAATTGTTTGTAACAAATACTTAACTAAATTTTACGTACTATATACATGGGATTATAATCAGTCGGGAAAATATGAAGGGCTTTTAGGGGAGGGTATGGATCCGTGGACTGACCCCGTGTTCGCCACTGACACTTAGTGGACCGCAACACCTCGAAAAATTAGAAGTAGCCCGTACCCTAGAAAAGTCTGCCCACCCCTGATTTAAATAAAATGATTCAATATGCAGCCGAATTTTAAAGAACATATAAATTTTATTTACTACGTTATTGGCACTTCCTTCTAACCAAAAATAAAAGAAATGTTTCTGTTTCAATCATTCCTTAAAAATTCTGCGTCAGCAAAAGTGAACGGATTTCAAGCCCCATTTACAATAGGATCTGTAAACAATCGCTTTTGATAAAATCTGTGTCTGTCAAATGCAGTAGGAGGATAGACACAGAAGAATTCTAGTCATTTGCGACTCTTGCGTCATATCCTAGTATAAAGATGAACGTTATCGTTTAGTTATTGGCGTGGGAGAGTTGGCTTTTAGAGTGATACAAAACTCGTTTGTGGGCATTTTGTTGCGAGGGTTGTGTTTGCGTTCTAAAAAAGATTCCCCGGAATTCATAATGATAACAAGTTATTGAATATTTTTTTGAAATCATAAGGTGTTAACAGGAAAATTTATTTATATAATAAAATGAACAATTTTTCGCAGTGTGACAATCGTTCATTCGAAAATTAACTTTAAAAATTGGTTTTATTCTAAAGTAAATCATTGTAGGAAAAAAAGGAACAAAGATGAGATGAAAAGCTTATAGTATAAAGGAGCAGAAAATTGCAAATTTTTGAGTCGCATTATATTTTTGTTGTTTGTTTCATTTTATTTATATTAGAGCTTATGTAGTCTGAATTACATGTCCTGCCCTGTATATAAGAATTCATTACAAAATGCCCATTTAATATAATAATGTAACTTTGGTATCATATTGGACGGATAGGTCAGTTTTAAGTTTAGTGTGCAGTATATGGCGCGAATGTATCTTTAAGAGTGACTCGGAGAACATTTGTAAGAAAGACAACATTCTATGCATAATTGGCGTCGATTCAAGAAAAAGTCCAATGTATGCTCCGGTTTCACGAAACAAAATCGCACATTAATGTTCAGTGTAAATTTCAACGTTGTTATGGATGCAAACTTTCTGGTGCAAAATCAACAAGGCGGTGATATGAAATGTAATGTTCAAAGAAATACGCAGCGTTAAGGATCTTCCCAAACGTGGCAGGCAGAGTGTGATTGAAGCAACTGTAATAAAATAAACTTGGTGGGAACTGGAATATATATATATATATACTTGTATATATATATACCTCTCAGACATTCTCCAAGCTACCCAGAGGGCATGCATTGATATTTACTGAGATAAATGATTTTATCAAAATCATAATACAGTCGATTCTCGTTAATTCAAACTTTCGATAATACGAACCTCTCGCAAATTCGGAGTATATGTTCAGCCCCTAGATAAACTCTTGATATTTCGAACTAAAACAATACGTTTTGGTACACTCAATATTTCGAAGTAAAATCTGTAGCTGACCAGGCTACAACATGCGATAACTCGAAGTTATCTTATAAAACTCTGGACAATTCGAGCACTTACTATTTAGAGTCCTATAGCAAACAAGTTGGAGCTCACATGCTTTGTGTTGTACTGTGTCTGTTTATCTCCCCTATAACGTAGCCTCTTTGATGACCATTTGTTTGTTATCTCTTCTTTGTTTCCCCCTTTTTTCAGGCGAAAATTGTGTTTTTTGCGTAGGACTGACATAACGATTTATGGCTCATCTGAGACTTACAGAATGAGAAACCTATTAGTTCATGGGCCGAACTGGACCTTGCCTTGAACAGCCAATAGTGTTCGGGACAGTGTCTGAGGGAACTGGGTGCGAAACAATATTATTTCCAGTGAGGAATGGCATAGATTTGGTTAGGCGTGAAAAAGTCCTGTTCGAGAATTTCTACATAAATGTATTCTTTTAATACAGGTCTTTTAACTTTTGTATAGTATTTATACTGTATAATGTGAACTTTTTAAAAATGTTTTAAAGTAATTTTGTACATAAGTGTAATTCTTGTTTTATTACATTGTTAAAAATTTAAATGAGTTAGAAAAAAAAATTGGGAGTTTTTTCTTACTCTCTTGATAATTCGAACATTTTCATTGGTCCCTTCAACTTTGAATTGCCGAGAGTCGACTGTATTACTTACAATATATCGAAAAAAAAACATGTCTATACTTTTGGTTCACCCTATATTATTTCTCCTAATTATTCCCGCTTAGACAAAGGAATACATACATTCTTTGCCTTTAGTGAAATATTGCCATGTATGTCCAAGAGACGTTTTAACAGCTCAAAGAGTTTTATGAATAGATTTGATTTCGTTTATTTGATGCAATTTCAAATAAAGAATAAGAAATAAAAGAAAATGCAAATTCTTATCCAAAAAGCAAAGCAATCTGATCTGTATACATTTATGCAAATGAACTTGAAGGAATAAGACAAAAATCAGGCAAGTGACATTGAAAGAATTTTAAAAGTTAAAAGCTTAACAGAATTAAATAAATAAAAAAGTAAAATCGTCTTTCCAATGTATTTTCATTAAAATTGATAAAATTTGCATTCAGTGTGTGTGGGAACTATTTTAGATCTATACATTAAGAATACATTGAGGAAAAATAAAAAAATAAAAAGATATATATATATATATATATATAATCTCATTAAGTCCAAAAGATTATGCATGATTTCAACAACAAAATCCAGTTAAGTAGAACGGAACAAATTTAATTTCACATCAAAATATTCAATGTCTAAATAATTAACACGATTTCACAATGTTCAAATACTGTTAACAAATTTCTCCTTTTTTTAATTTGAATAAAATATTTCTTGTTTTCTAGCAAGCATTTGAAATTAGTTTTGTTGGTTAGTTAAAGCTTAAAATATTCTTAACATCAGGCGATAATGTGAACTAAAAAAGATCACATAAATAAAATAGACAAAACATTCTTTTTTTCGTGTTTAATTAAAACATATCATGCCAAAAAAAATTTTCAGAAAATAAAATTTTTTTTTTATTTTAAGGAAAAAATTATAGATATTTGTTTTCATTAGGAAGCTAACAATATCCGATAAAATACTTGAGGCAAATAATTAAAATTAGTTGGTACTTTTTCCATTTCGCCGGCGCAAATCTCGCCAAGCAAGCCTTACTGGCGACAGTACACAAAAAAAAATGTTAACACACACACAAATGTCGGTTACATTAACGTTTCATCTTTTTTTTTTATATATATATTACGAAAAATCCATTGCTCATAAGAAAATACCGCAACTTGTATTGAAATGTGATGGTAAAAAGTTATCAGCGGGAATATTGCGTTTGGTATCGGTTGTATGATTTTTGGCGAATTTATCGCCTACGCCGGCGAAACGGAAAAGTACCGTAAATTTTATATATTAATTTTAAGCCATTTTTAAGTTTTTTCCTGAACTGTGATCATATCTTCTACAGATCTATGAACCCCTGTTTAAAAACTCTGTTGTCATAACTTATTACGTAATGTTGAATGAAAAAAGTGGATTTTTCTTTTATTTAAATCTAAGAATAGAGCTCGTCGGGTCTTTTTGTTTTGTTTGTTTGTTAAAAAGTACTTATGGCATCGCTTCAAATAAAGATTAATTGGAGAAATTCCAAATCTGAATTGTTCTCATTGATGTTAAGTTAAGAAGTTTTAAAATTAAATTTGAGTTTAAATAAAAATTCCTTTTGTCTGAACATGCTCAAGCATTACTAAATTATATTACCATATACAATACACAATTTGAAATTTTTAAAAATTATATTTAATTTAGAAATTTTACACTTTAGACAAGAAGTGAACGTTTTTGAAAGACGGCATGCTTTTGACATGATATTAGCTTGGAATATTAAATACATAAGCTTCTTAAGCAATTTCTTTTTAATCGTCAATTCCAATGCTATTGCACTACAAACACAAATATATTCTTGTTTTTCTAAACAAATTTTTAAACAAAGATTAATTTTAAGTTTTAAATAGAATAATGATTTAGAATTACAAATACATTGCTAAAATTCACTTTTAAAAAATTATATCTTAGTTATAAATTCCATAAAGTTTACTAAAGGATTAAATTCGAAAGTGTGATCACTTGTTAGATGTGAAATATTTATCAGCCTTTGTATTGGTGGGTTTTTTTCTCATTATTTAATTATGATAGGTTTTTGGGTCTCATTATCATTCAGAACCAGAAAATTAATAGAAATCATTATAATAAATATTATATTATAAGAATTTTTTTTAAAAAAAGAGATAAATTTTGAGTTTGAAAACGTTACACCATCAAGAAATATTAAAACTGAGATGCCTTTTCAAAGAAATCAATGTTAAATTCTTGCCTCTTCAAAGAGATTAATAATCACAATTTTTACCAAAACAATTATAATTTTTTTAAAAAACAATTTATTATGAATGCTAAGATATTGTCCATCTATTAAATTTGTCAACAATTAAGAAGTTCGATGTTTATAAAACGGTTTTAATTCATTGGTTTCAAATTTTTTTTAAATATATA
This sequence comes from Trichonephila clavata, assembly GCA_019973975.1. Taxonomy (NCBI): domain Eukaryota; kingdom Metazoa; phylum Arthropoda; class Arachnida; order Araneae; family Nephilidae; genus Trichonephila; species Trichonephila clavata. The sequence goes on from BMAO01024252.1 coordinate 181,465, forward strand.
AAATTTCATTAAAAGAAACATTGATGTATTCTATAAATATTAAAAGATGAAAAAATAATATCATTTGTTTCTTTTTAATATACAATACAATAAATCTAGACTAATAAAAAAAAGCAGAAGTATACAGTCAAAAATAATTTTTTTTTTCATGAGATATTTAGATTTTTTTCTTCACGATAATATATTTGCACAACCTCAAAATAATTCGGAATGTTTTGTCTGAAGAATACATTGTTTGCCATTAAGCGTAAAAATTTCGATTTTCTTAGGTAAACATTTTACGGTTAGTTCTTTCGAAAAGCTTGGAAACGTTATGATCATTCCGCACTCACGCAAGAGTTCGATAAATTCTAAGAACCCTTGCATTTCAGTGCATTTCGTAAGTAGATTTCGAAATATATCACTATAAATTTAAACTGAGAAAGCTGACGCAGTCAAAAATTTACCTATTTCAAAATTTTAAAGGTTTTTTTATTAAGGTTTCTAATTAAGAAAATGCTTTATAACTTAAGAAGAATTGAAAATTGTTTCGATTCGAAAGATTTATTATTAACAGTTTGTTACAAACTGTGTAGAATTTTTTTAGCATAATTTCAAATTTGTTGGTAATTTAGAATTTTTTGAAATGTGTTCAATAAATAGTGAGTAAATTACATTTTCATGATTTATATGAACAGATAATAAAAAATGAAAAACAGATTTTTGCATGTGTAAAATAGATTTTAGGTTGTTTAAATGAAATGGAAACCTTAAAAATAAAGATGATAATAGTATTTGAAATTTAAAAAAATAAAAGTAAAATTAATTACCAAGAACGAATTTAAGAATGTCTATCATTGTATGTGTAAGTAGAACTTCCATTAAAAATTTCGAAAAAACGAATAATCAATGAAAGCGAATTTGAAAAAAAAATCGTTGTAATAAGCTTCCTTTTTTTAAAAATTTTCTTTATTTCTTTGTTGTTGTTTTTTATTTTAAATCGTCTGTTTATTATTTTAAAAAAATAATTAGCGATGAAAAGAAAAAAAATTATTGAATAAAATCGTTAAATCCACAATTGTAGTTAAACAATATTATTAGTTCTCAGTCTGTAGTCTTAAAAATCAATGATGCCAGATAATACAGCAAAACTGTATTTTTAAAAAATACGCACCTTTTGACATGCGTCCAAAAAGTTCAACTGAAACTCGCTTCAAAACACAGATATATTAATCCTTCAGCTGAGAAAGCATTGCAAAATAAATTAAAAAGAAAGAACAAACTATCGGATTAATCACGCAAACTGAGCGACGCGTTTTGTTTCACTTCATTTGAATACCACGTACAGCAGACGATTTCTTTCACCTGTTCCACAAACACGATTTTTCCCCTATGTTGGCGGGCTAAAACGTAGCGCCAAAGGGAAAGAATAGAATAGAAGCTAACTAGCGATTGAGAAAAGGCTTTGTGGATAGTATCAAGGTCAAAATCGGAAGAGAGTGAGCGTAGCTCTTCCACATTACGTCATCGATTAAACAGGATTAAGACTGACGTGGGTGTAAGAAAGGGAAGAAGCAGGTCAACGGAAACTTTTAGAGTACCTTTAGGATTGACACAATAATATACCGGTTAAGTGATGGATAAACAATACAGTCAAATTGTTTTTAAATTTTGTGAATTTCGTTTTAAAAGATGGAATGTAAAAGAATTGTTTAGTTACTGTCAGTCTGAGGCGAAAGAGAAATAGTCCTCAATTATAAACAGTCGAACCTCCATATAATGAACCCCCATTTTACGAATTTCTCTGTTTTTTGAATGTTTTTCTGGAATCAAGAGCGTCTTACTATTTTCTTTGTAAAATAAATTATAGTTTTAAAAAAAATAAAAACCACGCTTTTATACTGAATCGAACTAAAAAGTTAAAAAAAATAATTCTTAATATAAGAATAAAACGATGAACGAAAAAATTAATGTCATTGTGGTAAAAACGTGGGGTGCTTTGTATTACATTTTTTACACTAAATCTGCATTTCGGAATAGAAGTTAGAAATTATAACAATTGATATATTTATAGAGCACCCCACGCTTTTAACCCAATGACATTAATTTTCTCGTTCATCAATTTATTCTTATATTAAGAATTTTTTTTTTTACTTTTTAGTTCGATTCAGTATAAAAGCGTGTTTTTTAGTTTTTAAAAAATTATAATTTATTTTTAATTTTTTTAGTTCAAACTATAATAAAAGCGTGTTTTTTTAGTTTTTTAAACTATCATTTATTCATTGTTACATTTATCGTTGAGTTTGATATTTGGAGCCAGAATTACGTGGCTGCTGGAATTAGTCTTGCCCTTCGATGAATATTAATTAAAGGGTCTGAAGTGTATTTATTATCTCCATTTACGGGCCTCGCGGATGAGTCCCGTATCGTTATATTAGATTCCGTCTCTGTAGTACAGGTCAAACAAATAAACATGAGTAACGAAGAAAACGTTCGATTTTTTAAAAAATTTAATGTACCATGTTTTTATAACGGACTAAAAAATATAAAATTCCTTCTATTCGTTTTCTTCTTTTTTTACATTCTCATGCATTGTCAACCACTTCTGAGCTATGGTACAAATTTCAAATCTCTAGCTCATAGGAAAGTCACACAGTTTAAAATCAATTACAAAATTCCACCAGAACAGACATTCAAGAAATCGAGTTAATAAAAACATGGTAATATTAAGTGTCAATCGTATTATCTCCTTTTAAACGTATTGCTATAATGTAATCATCACTTCTAAACGTATTGCTTTATAAAAATAAAAAATATTTAGCAGTAAGAACATAAATTTTGTTTAATAAAAATTAAAAATTTTACACACACAAGAGAGCCATTTTTTTATTTTTATTTTCAGAAAAATGCTTCTTTTGGTAAGAAATTGCTAACACACACCCACTCTCCACTTTCTCAAATAAAGAACTCTTTTTTTCTGTTTGTTTTATTTGTATTAACCACAAGTGTATTTTACACTTGCATATAATTAGCTTTTAATTAAAAGCACTCGATTTAAGGGTTATACCTTATTCGTTTAGTGGCTAAATCTGGAACTAGTCGCCAAATCTGGAAATGGTTTGTGGAATGGCATGGCGCTACCTCGTGTGCCGGCGCCGCTCTGGGACGACGATCAACTCTAATAAGTTATATGCTTTATGTTCATTACGGCTTTGGAGGTTGAACGAAGAGGTTTTTGAGGCATGTTAGTGAAGCATTATTTTTGTATTTTATGTGTTTGTTTTTTAAATTGTGTGTTTATTTTTTTTATATCCGCTTTTAAAAATGGTGGACATTACAAGTATTGCAGGACCTTCACAACCTAAGAAAATGAAAGTTAATAAAAAAATTGACTGAAGCCAAAATGTTAGAATTAGTAGAAAACACTAAACAGGAAAATAAAAGGTTTTTCCGTTTTTCTGGTTTTACTACTAAAATATGAGGAATGTTTTTAATCATTAAAACACTATTTGGTAATTCCGCTTCTGAGGATGAATATATCAATTTTACTGCCAGCGAATGTGTTAACTGAAGAGGAGTGTCAAGAACGATTTGCCTAGGGGTCCTCCTACCTTACAGCGCTTTCTCGAACAATCCGCTAACGTCATAGAACGTGATGTTGTAGATTTTTCCAGAAGCATCCATATGGACACCAACATAGTCACCAAGTCGCCAAATTAGGTTGCCAAATGGTGGCTGTATCGCCAATAAATGCAGAGATGAAGATTTGAAATTTATTTATTTCCTGCTTACAATACACTGAAAAAAATAGAACAACATAATCCTTATAAATTACTGTTTTACAATCTGAGCTATGAGCATGGAGCGTTGTATAGTTTGTACAGTGGTGGTTGGTCTGCCGGCAGGCAGGCAGGGATACCCTCCCCCCGTCACTTTTAAAAAATAGCATTTACTTGAAGATATTTCCTGAGAGTAAATTTTCCCGTTTTTCAGTAATGGCAAAATTCATCGTTTTGAAAACAAAATTATATACAGTTAAGTGCTTTCAATAATAATTTCTTAAATAAATCAGTTAAAATAAACAATATAAATAAAATATTTATTTGTAGTTCGCTACACTGCTGTAAAAAAATTTCAATATTTATTAATAATTACATTAAAAATGTTAAGTATTCACTTACATATTCATCTTTTCGTTCTTTCTTCTTAAATTTAAATACTTTGAGTAAAAGTAAAAATTTTATTTTATAATACAAACAAATAAATTGAAATAGTTGGAAACAAATAATTTCAATAATAGAAACAAATAAGAAAAATATCAGAAATCTTTCATGTTTCATAAAAGTAATTTTATAACATGATACACTTGCATTATTTTGCGAAACTGATTTTAAAAAATGTTAATAATTTATGCTTCCCTTGCAAATTCTTTTGAAAAAAATTGCAAAAAATCATCACAATTTTTATTTTATTATTAATTACAAGGAAATGAAACAAAACAAAAAATGTAAGTTTTAAGTTGAATTTTTAATTTTTTACAGGTGTAAAAGCATTTAGTTTATAAGTTTACTATCCCGAGTTATCTCGGGCAAATAGAAACAAGTCAAATATTAGTGTTTCTATGACAGTTTTTGAAAGAAGGGAGAACACAAAGTGATACCTGATATTCTGTACACTGGTATCTGGTCTCTTTTCTTACTGTCTTATCTCTGGAATCTCTTTTATGGGAACATAGAGTACACTGTCTTAATTATAAGGGTATAAAGTCGTCTTCAATAAGGCTACATAAATAAGAATCACTTCTACTATTTTCAATGTTCACCTCTTCATAATCACCATCTGAAAAATCATCGCTTTCGCTATCTTGCATCATTACCATTATTTTACTTTTTTTCAACGCAACTATCCTTCTTTATACATTAATAATCCACAAGCCGACGTGTACTATATAATAGGGAAAACATGTGACCAGTCCCGCTAAAAGAACCGCGAAACCAACAATCCTTTGCAAACTACCAATCAAAGCTGAATATGTCCTTTCATTTCCTCCAGGCTGAGTAAAACCGTGATAAAACAAATCGTATTGACAAATTCTGCTTCACCCGAGTTTTCTCGGGATAAGAATTAACTGCAATATATACAAACCCGAGATAACTCGGGATAATCAGGGAAGCTGTTAATGATGATCGTAAACACTATTAAAAGTGAATTTAATTATTTTTAACAATGGATCTTTATTTCAGAACAGTAGAGATGAAATATATTTAGAGCAAGCAAAATATCTTTGCTTAAAACTATGTTCTCTTTGCTTTTTTTTACTTTAATTTTGTGTCTCAAATATGTCTAGACCAATCAGTATAAAGCGTTTTATTATCCTAGCTTTGAAAGCTTTATGATTGTTTTTACTAAAAGTAATATATTTATAGCTCAAGACCCATGATTGAGTTAACATTAAACTGCTGCGTTTTGTTCAAAAAACAATTTTGAAAAATGTTTATCTGAGAAAAATGAGTTAGAAGTGCTTTGTAATTTATTTCAGTTTCAGTTTTATAATGATAACATTTTATATTATTACCGTTGAAATGTGAAATCCGTTATTTCATAGAATAATTAGGTATTTCATGAAATAACTAGACTGTTAACTAGACAGTTAAAGTACTTAAAAATATTGAATTCTACGATTTATAACTGGGTAATCTATAAAATATCAATTACTTGATCGTTAAAAGTATGAAATATGGCCTTCGAAAGTTTTTTGAAACGGTTCTAGGTATTTTCTTATTAGGAATAAGAGATGGCCGAATAAAACAATTGTACTCTAGATTTTAGTTCAATATATGTTTTCAAGAATTAACTGCTATTGAAGATTTTCCGAATTTTGCACAATGCTTTGATCCGTTGCAAAGCTCAAAGTTGCGGCATTGGAGAAAAAGTTTATGAGTGTTCGTGTAAAAAATGTGTAAGAGTAAAAAGGGTGCTGACTTCAAAAATAATGTGTTATGCATCATAGCTATCTGAATAATGAAAAGTAAAATAAAGGTATTTCATATAAAATTTATATTAATATTCTCTTACATTTTTGTTTGAAAATTTTTACACGATGTCTTTATGAAGCAACAGGTTTTCTTCGTAGCATGTGTACTATTTGTTTCGTAATATTTAAATATAACTCTATTTCTGCAACATATTCTTTTTTTTTTCTCATTTCTGTTAAACTAATGTTAGCAATATGAGCAATATTAAGTTATGCCATCTGTTTTTCCTTATTATTTATCAATTAATCATCCGAAATAGGGATAAATAAATTTTTCGAGGGATTTTAGCTATTAATTTATAAAATAATTTTAAAATACTTTATTTTTCACTTTTTTAACGGTCTATCATTAGTTATTTCATAGAATAACTAGGTAAAATATGAAATTATTTTTTATTACATACTTTAATTGACTGGTGTATAGTTATTTCATGAATTACCTAGTTATTCTATGAAATAACTGAATTATACACTTTAACGGTAACATACATGAAACCCTAACTATTAGAAGATGTGAAAAGTAACTAATACTACGTATTTTGTTGATATTTAAATGTTAGCAATATTTATTTAGAATACATTAGAATCTGGAAAATTCAGCACTCGATAACCCGGCCACACACTTGCAGGTCAACCAAATTATTACTGCTTAGCCGCCTAAATTATTACTGCTGTTACAGTTATTGAAAAATGCCGGAAACTGATAAAGACGTAATGTCTAAAATATTACATAATGAGGGACTAAAGATGGTCGAAACCACTCTCCGGTATTTGGTACAACAAGGTGCATCAGGAATGAACTTATGTTCTTTCTTTGTTTTGGTTATGAAGTAGCAAAAAATAGAGTGGAGTACAGAAGACAACAAGACAAATACGCATTTCTTTTTTTAAAAAAAAGTAGCCAGTTTTTGCAGTCGGCTTCTTAATTTTCATTATAGAAAGCTTTATACCTTCATTAAGTATTTTTCTGAGATGCATGATCAGGTAAATTACTGCATATTATGTATGATAGATGTCTCCTGACATCCATCAGTGATTGGGTGGAATGAAAAGAAACCAAACCAAAACTAATATATTTTATTATTCTATTAATTCAAATGACCCAGGATAGGAAATGCACTTATATTAAAGTATTGGAGCAGAGTGAGGTAGACATTTTTTATTTAATTATGAGTTGAATCACTTACTTTTGGAACGTTTGGATAGTCTACATTCTAAATAATCGTAATTCTTTTCTCAGATAATCGATCTCTGGTCGATTTAACTCTAATTCAAATATCTATTATTGATGAAACTGACAATTATCAATCTTGAATATTAATTAATTAATCGACGAGTCACTCTCGTCTAGCTTTCAATTACTTTACGTTAATCACTAACTTCTCCTAGTCTCTCTCTCCTTCGAACCTAAAAATTAATGCTTGAATTTTAACCCTGATTTACATAAATCGCATTTTCTTCTTGGTAGAAAGTTTTCAATAGAACAGTATTTAAAGATAGATTTTCCCCAAGAGGATTAGTAGGAGGCACGCGAATAGACCCGTTATATATGTATTCGGTTATTTTCATTTCCTTGTTGTAAATGCTCTAAGTCTTCTTAAATTACGTACCTTTCCTTTTTTAAGGATATTTGGGCAGTTTATTTTCTGTTGTATTCTCAAGCAAACAATACAAACAAGTGCAGTATAATATTTTTATAGGAAACACTCTTATTTACTTTTTTTAAATCTCATTCTGGATAATGCTGTATTTTCACGAACTCGGACACCTTTCGGTCTGTATTAGACCGAGTTTTCGGAAATTTTCCTCTCCCCATTTTAAATTCACACCCTTAAATATTTTACAGATTACTAGGAAATTAAAAGCAAGAAGTAAATATAAGTCCGTAAAAAAATGCTAATCATTAGAATTTTACATAAAAATTTATATTATACTAAAACAATTACTTTTTTTTTGTCAATATTACTTGCAGATAACATTAAAAAAAAAACATTTCAGAATTATCAAATATTGCACTTTCAAAAAATTAAATTGAAAAATAAAACTAAGAAAAACTTTTTTTTTGTTTGTATATTTAAGGGAACCAGGACATAATGCACATACAAAAAAAAAATCGATTTTTAAATTTTAGTATTACAATATAGTACATACTTTCCTGAATCTAAAAACGTATAACACTTGTATGTTCGTTGATAAAATAACCTTGAAATATGAAAAAAGTAATTTACAAAAATGTAAACAAGTGTTTACAAATGTTTAGTTTTTTACTTTTTTTCCAAAGCATAATTTTTTACTTTTAGGTACACTTAAAGGAAAAACTATTGCAATATATATATGGTTCTAAATATTTTATACGTCTATACAGGATATCTGTGCGTATAGTAAACCTATTTTTATATAGTTTTAAAAAACTAGCTTTATGTATAAAAAAGGGGAAAAAATAGAAATTTTCAAAAAATTACAAATTTTTATAATTTTTTTAAAGAAACTATCTTAGTATTTTACTAAAAAAATAAGTTCTCTATATTTTGTGTATCGTTTTATAAATGTGCAAAAATATTTTACGTATTTAAGAGATACTTTTATAAAAAAGGGTACCTAAACATAAGCATGTATTATATCTCAAAAATTATGTCCAACTTATATAAAACAGAAAAAAAAATTTAACTAAAAAATTATTTTTTATTTCTACAGAATGATTAAAATATTTTTATTAAGATCACAAAAAAATCTAAACTCTATTATAAATTTTTGAAGATGTATGCCACATAAACAAGGAGCTTAAATTTTGGCATTTTTCTTTTTCGAGCATGTCCTGACACTCATAATACAAAATTATGACTCAATTTTTTTCCAAAAAATAAATAAATAACTAAAAATGGGAGATTGTAATGAAAAGTTGAACGGAATTGAAACTCCGGAAAGCTTATGTATTATTTTTGGTATTTCTATAACAACAAAAACATCTTTTATTATCCAATATTTCTTTATTCCATTTTACACAAATCCTAACTTTTCTTTTGAAACAGTTTTATTTTTTGCTAATTAGGAAGATTTAACATGATATTTGACAGTAAATGAAATAACACCAAAAGAACTTGAGGTATCCGACTACCCTAAAATTGTAAATTTTGCCAAAATTGGCAATTTTTTTTATGATTTTATTTTAAAGGCTATCTTATTAGCTGTATAAAAATACCAATTTTTTTTATTTTTCATTCACTAGAACAAAAACTACAAGTGTTTCAGCAAAAGCAGATGCCATTATACTTTAAGCAAGATGCCATACTTCAAAACGCGTTTTACTCGAAATGTGTTTTTTTTAATTGCTCAAACGGGGACAGTGATTGCTCAAAAAGTTTTGAAAATGACTAACTGAAATTTTCTGTGATGTTTTGTATAATAGTAGAAGTATTTCAACCTTCCGATTTATCAATCATTGTTTTATAACAAAATTTACAGTCCCTAATGTTAATATAATCACTGTTTTTTCATGCAATTTCATATAATAACTAAAATAAAGTGTTCTACGTTTTGTAAAAATTAGAAGATCTCTTATTCTAAAGGTCATTTCAAAAATGAATAAAATAAAAACGCATCAGAATTGAAAAATTAAAAATTTGTTCATAAACATTTGGTACAGATTGGGCCGCTTTTATGCTACTTTTGTAAGTTTTTAACAATTTTTCCCATTTTAGTGATAATTATTTCTTTTCCTCTTTTTAATTTTAGCATATTTTTCTCAAAACGTATTAAGCAAATCCAAAAACCACAAAAAATCCCCATATCTCCATTTTTTTTTTAAAAAAGTAGTCGCAAGTATATATATAGTCGGATACCTTAATTTCTTTTGAAAAAAATTGAAACGAATAATTAAATTTGATTTGAATCATTGTGGCTTTAAAATTATTCGAGGACCATGCAATTTAAAGTCCCACTCACACATGGTGAGTACGGCATCTGAACTTTTGCTTCCTTCCCTTGAAATAAATTTCCCTCTACTTTTAATAAATTATTTTGTGTGGATGAAGTACCGCTGAATTAAGCATGCAGCAGCAGTTTCAATTATTTTGTATGATGAAGTTCTTTGATGCAATCAGAGTTTAATTCACAACTTTACTTGAATGTCACAGGGCATAGAGCTAGTGGCCTTCATTAATGAGCTATCCTGGTTTATTTATTTATTTAGAATCAGTACGGTAATTGAAAATAACAATAACATATTTTTTATTATCAAGATATGAGAATCTTATATGCATTTAAATGTTTAATAAACACATTGCACTCCGTTAAAAATACGGACCTAAACTTAATCGGCTTTCTAGTGACAAATGCATTTTTAGAAATGATCCATTAAATGCTGTTTCTCTCTTTTTGTCACGTATCAGAATCACATTAAACTATGCGCAATGTACGTGCTAAAAGAGTAAAGAGGTCAAACAACTCGAGCAACGTATGCTTTAGTCCTATTTTTGGAAATAATGATGTCATCGAGGTCGTATAAAAAATGTACACATCGAAAAACATATCTATAAAAACTCTAAGGAGTGTATTTAAATGTAACAGAGAAAATCAGTGATTTTTTCCTTGAATGTTCCAATGCTTAAGTCATACGTTTCAATGTTTTTAAATAAAAAAGGATATGCTACAGTGCTCTGATGTAAACACTTTAATGTAAGTTAATAGAACAGTAAGAAACATTCACTTTTGAATTGTTTAGAATACTGCTTCCCAAGCTTTTTATCTACGCGGACCGGTTTAAGCGTTTAATAATTTTTGATTAATTTTTGGTGGGGACATTGATTGTTTATATTTAAGATTGTTTTGATTTAATAATTTTATTTTAGTTATATTTAAGGTATCCGACTACATGCGACAACTTTTTTTTAAAAAAACGGAGATATGGTAATTTTTTGTCGTTTTAGATTTGCTTAGCACATTTTAAGAAAAAAATATGCCCAAATTAATAAGAGAAAAATAAATTATTATTGATAAAATGGGTACAAATTTACAAAAAATAACATAAACAGGGCCCATTCTGTACCAAAAGTTTATGAACAAATTTTCAATTTTTCAATTCTGATGTTTTGCTATGTTATTCAATTTTGAAATAACTTTCAGGATAAGAGATATTTTAATTTTTACAAAAACTAGAGCACTTTATCTTAAATATTATATGAAATCGCTTACAAAAACAGGGATTATATTAACGTAAGGGACTTTAAATTTTGTAATAAAACAGTGATTTATAAATCTGAAGGTTAAAAACTTCTACTATTATACAGAACTTACAGAAAAAATTTCAGTTAATTATGTTCAAAACTTTTTGAGCAATTGCTGACCCCGTTTGATTATTTTAAAAAAGAAGATATCAATCATTAGCATGGCCAAGTAATTTTAGCGCGTTTTTCACATGTTGTATTTCACAATAATGCAACTAAAATGAACTTTTTACAAACAGAAAGTAGTACTGTATTTAAAAAAAAATTTAAAAATGATTAAATTTAAATATGATTCGGCTCATCTAGGGCACAAATGCGACCAAATGCCGAAAACCCGAGGTCAATTGATTGCTTATTGGCTGAGAAAAAGGTGCGACAGAATATGGAACGAAGACGAAGACGAAATTTGCGTCCTAATAGCGGTTTTGTTCCACTACGTGAAAAACGCGCAAAAAATCACATTTCAAGTAAAGAGCATTTTAAAGTATGACATCTTGCTTAAAGTAATGGCACCAGCTTTAACTAAAACTCTTTAAGTTTTTGTTCTAGAGAACGAAAAACAATAAACTTGGTATTTTTATAATGCTAATAAAAGGGCCTATAAAATAAAATCATGAAAAAGTTTGTCATTTTTTGCAAAATTCACAATTTTAGGGTAGTCGGATACCTTAAATATGCCTTCGGAATGAAATGCAGTTACACTAAAAAATGAATATAAAGTGAATTAACATGGATATAAAGTGATTTCCTTAAATTCTCACACAGACCCGAGAGAAATACATTACTGGTTCCGTGTGCAGCCCGGTACTATTTGACTGACGGACTGGTACACGTCCGCGGCCCGAGGGTTGAGAACCACTGGCTTAGAATATACATAGAACAACATTTAAGATTTTAATAACATATCTTTCTGGAGAAGGAATATGAATAAGTATATAAAAAGGGATAGAGTGTGTTCTATCAGCTGAAAGGATAAAAAAAAGTAAAAGAGAAAATTTAACGATTGTTATTTGAAGTTTTATCTTTCTGATGAAAAAAAAGAAAGAATAATTTACTTCGAATCGCAGTCTTTCGACAATATTATTCTATTTATAGTTATAAAAGGCTTTTAAGAAATGATAACGCTTAAACTCTTATACTTAACTGACAATATTTCATTCAAAATCAATTTATTTATATACAATGAAATAGTTAAAATTCCTATGATTTGATTTTCAGTAGAAATATTTTCAAAATGCTTAATAATTCAATTTTATTGCTTCTGTTCGATATAGCAATTCTTTTCATAATAAAAAACGAAAGTTTGATAAAAATTGGAATTTTATGTTGATGTTACCATGGAAACAGTGAATAGCCACATAATTTACCGCCATTTTATAACTTATAATCATTTTTGTGAATTGGATAAAAGTTATAACATGCAAAAAAAAACAGCAAAATTTATTTGCGTGGTTAGTTTATTTTATTATGAGCTTCAACTCGATAACATTCAAATCATTATATTTTTATATATAAATATATATATTATTTACGTATAATTTTCTTAATGTTTTTTCTTGGTATTAGGCATTGGTAACTTAGTGTAGTATTATTCTTCTAGTATTTTAGTTATATTTTTAATATTATATATATATATATATATATATTAGTATCTTATTATCTAGTATTTTTAGTATCTTATTCTTGCACTATTTTCTCTTCCTTGCAACTCAGTGGTATAGACAAATATAAGTGAGGGTTGGGTGACTTTAACCCTTCAATATTAGTTCCTAAGGCTAAGAGTTTGTAATTAAAATACTGAATTATTTTATTTTTGACCAGAACACTTTATTACTATTATTATTATTGCTTTTTGTTTTATTAGGTTTGGGGCAAGTTAGTATATAAATAATTAGTAATTATATATATATATATATAGAGAGAGAGAGAGAGAGAAATCTCTAGGCTTTGCCTAATATTCCAATTCTATATGAGGATAAATATATAGCATTTCTCAAAAAAGTTATTTTATTTTTCAAAGATATAAATTAAGAGGCCCCTAAAAAATTGCAAATATTTTTAGCAATTCATCTATTATTTTCACTTTATCAAACTTTTCTCAAAATGCTTTTTGTAATATAACGTCTCTTACCCTATCGATATACTACAAGCTAAAACGCAAAATACAATACATATGTTTAACAACATAAAACATAAAATATATTATATTTTTTTCGTAATCTTCTATATTTTGTAATATTCTTCTTTCCCTCTAAATTCCACTGTCAACACATATTTGTCCCAAATAGTTAACATAATCTTCAACATTACTTTTGAAAATGATGAAAAGTCTTACAGTATTCATAAAAAAAATAATGAAATTTAGTACTGAAGAAACAAGAACAAGCTGCTCCAAAAACACTAGGAATACTTTTATTAGCATGAAATATTTCTTAAAATCGGTATTGTAATAAGAAAACAGGTTAAAATAAATCTTTCCTTAAAAAAAATTTTTTTTAACTCTATTTTAATAGAAATCAGTAAAGTTAGGAATTAAGCAAAAAAATCAGTATTTCTGGAATGTGATATCGACAACAATCCAATTAAACAAATAACGTTTTTGAAACCAGAAGGCAAGAGAAGAAGAAGCAGACCCCATAGAAGATGGTTAGACAATATAGAACAAGATATCAATCATTGACATGGTCAAGTAATTTTAGCGCGTTTTTCACATGTTGTATTTTGCAATAAGGCAAATAATGAACTTTTTACTAACAGAAAGTAGTACTATACTTTTAAAAAAAATTAAAGAAAATTTTTAAAATTTTTTTTAATTTTAAATTATTAAATTTAAATATGATTCGGCTCATCTAGGGCACAAATGCGACCAAATGCCGAAAACCCGAGATCAATCGGTTAATTATTGGCTGAGAAAAAGGTACGACAAAATATGGAACGAAGACGAGAACGAGGACGAAGACGAAATGTGCGTCCTAATAGCGCTTTTTTTACACTACGTGAAAAACGCGCTAAAAATGCCTGCGAAGCACCGGTATAACATATAGAAAACAATATAAATTAATCTCACTGAGACATCCTTGGCCGGAAATCGGTTATAGTGCTTATGAAAAAAAAAAGAATGTGATATATAAACACATAATTATTTTGAAATAATTTTTTGAATAAGTAATGTAATAAGAGAACAGGCTGAAATATGTTTTAGGCAACAAAAAATTATTATTTCTCTCTCTCTTTTGATGAAAATCTGTAAAACTAGAAATTATACCGTAAAATCCGGTGTATAACGTGCAGTTATACTTTCAAGCTGCAATTTTTAGTTTTTAGGTATATTCGCCGTATAACGCGCACCTCCTTTTTTTACGAAGAAACCTGAAGCGTACGTATGCAACACTCTTATGTTTTGAATGTATGCAATACTCTTATGTTCGAAGTATCATTCCAAACTTTAGAAAAAAGTAGCATACCTCTTGAACTACAACCCTGAAATGTCATTTTTGTTAAATAAAAAGTATTTCAATCTATGTAGAAGTCTAATTTGTTTCTATGCTTATCTCTTTTTATTTTCAAAGTTCTCTCATTTTCATACCCGGCGTCTAACGCTCACCCGTAAATTTCGCTCTTAATTTTTGTGTTGAAAGTTCGCGTTATACGTCGTATTTCTAGAATGTGATATTTTAACCCATATTTTTGTCATCTTTTTCATTCCTCTTTTGTTAAAAATCCCAGGACTATAAAAATTTCCCTTTGTAACTATTATCAATCATATGTTTCAATCAATCTCACAGTATCCATTCATCAACAAACTATCAAAACCCAGCACGTTACCGTTATCTTTAATATCGCATTCTAAATAAAACATTTTACTTAAGGCTATAATCTATATCGTACTTTCATTCTCCCAAAACCAGTTCATGTCTACACCATCATACACTTTAATATACATTTACAGACTTCTTTCGACCTAAGGGCTGTTTATTAACCCGCTTTCAGCCGACCAAAAAGTCTATAGGGAAAAGCTAAGCTTTAAATAATCACCGTTCATTCTTAAAGTAAAGATCAAAGTAAAAGACAGGGAAAAACTATTGAAAATCCTTTATTTTGATTGATTTTATACACTGTTACTGAACTCTTTAAGGGAAAAATTTTTTAATATATTTTTTAAAAATTTTATTTGTTATTTTTTACATGATCTAATTCGATTTGATTCTAAGGAATCGCGAAAACTCCTTTATTAGAGATATTATTTACACGAAATATTATTTATAACGAAAACTTTCACAAATGAAATTTATGGAGATTTTTGAGAGGTGTTAGAAAATAATATTACTCCGCTCACATTGTATTTATTGACTGATCAAATCTTGAGACCATGAAATATATTCAACCGGAGCTATACATTTTCAAAAAAAAATTTCGAGACAGTAACGGTAAAAACAATTTATGTTTTATATTCAGATTATATTATTAAGTTGATTCTGAAAGTCAAAAGTCAGCCTGACCAGCTATTGTTTTTCAATTTTAAAATATTAAAATTTTTGAAGGTTTTTAAATTTTATAAAATGTTCACTTTTTTAAAATTTTTTAGTCTCTTTAAGTTATTTATGTTTCTTAGATTATTTCGAACAAAAGTTAGTATGAATTTGAAAATCTATTCTCTTGTTGATTTTTAATAATTACTTTTCTAGAAAAACCTCGAAAAAACACGAAAAATTTTTAAAGCAATTTTTAGCATTTTTTAAAAAAATAACTAAAAATCTCAGCCCTAAATCCATGCTAACATTTATAGAGCATATGTTTGGGAGTATATACGAAACATTTTAGGGCTCTATGATGAGCAGAAAAAAAGCCTTAGGGATTAGAAAACACTTATACCATCAAAAGTAAAAGTCTGAGAAAAACGTATTTAAAGTTGTAAAGGCGTAAAACAAAAACTTATAATGCCCGTTAAGTTCTAAATTTTTAATATGTTACTTTCCAATGTATGTTCTACATTAAAACACTATTTTAATTAAATATGACTGAAAATATTTTTTTAATTCAAAATATATATTTGCAAAATATTGATAGCATTTATTATGATGACAACTTATTGAGCTTTATCTTAACCTAATATTTTCATAAAAGTTTTGAAACACAAATCATTTATGTATAAAAAAATAATGATACTAACTTATACTAAAAATAGCCAGGTTTGTTCACAAAATTTAATGTTTTTCAGTTTTAAATCTGGCATTTTCGGAAGCTTTAGCTCTTGTTGTGTGTATGATTTTAAAATTCTAAAATATGGCACTATTATATGTTTAGTATAATGTAGTTTTTGGTAATCAAATAAATATTCAGTTTTATCTGCATTAATTGAATTCAGAATACTTGTATTCGAAAGCCCAACTGCAGTATCAGATGAGGACTGATTTTTAGATAAATCATTTTCAGTAATATTCCATCTCTTCGAAATATTGTTTCTCACTGCAACATGAGAATGTTTTGGCCATAACATTTTCTAAACATGAAAAATTAATGATAAAGTTTCTAAACTATATATATTATTTTTTAAAGCAAAAATTGGCCTTGAAATCAATTTTAATTAATTATGAGAATAAAAAAAAACCTCAAAACATAATCAAGCAGAAATGATTTTTAGTAATGAAAATTGGAATTAATAAACATTTCACACAAAAAGAGTTGATAGTGACCAAAAATATTTTTAATGAATTCAATATAAGTGGGAAAAAAATGCTTTAAATTGGAACCAAAACCAAAACCATGGCTCAGAAAACTTCAAATATCTTAAAAACTAATTTGCTAGTTTTAGCAAGTTTTTTAGTTTTTTTTTTTTTTTTTTTTTTTTTTTACTAATTTAGCAAGCTTTTAAATAATTTAAACCACAAAAAAATGCAAAAAAAAAAAAAAAAAAATCAGTAATAACGAAATTTGTAGAATACTGTGTAGCCTTAAGTTGTAGTCAATGATCTCGCTTTAAGCTTTTTATGGATAACAAAAAAAAAAACCATATTAAAAGGTCAAATGCTTTAAACTAAAAATATATTCAAATTTACATTTAAACATGCATAAAAATTACCTAAACTATAGCCTTATACAAAATTTGGAGATAAATATCTTTACTTGATCACATAATTCAATTTTTTCAAATACTGATTAACTAATTTAGCTTCCTTTTTTATGCGAATAGAAAAACCCACACTAAATATGCTGATATTGATGATATAATTTATATTATTTATAAGATGTATTGTATGATTTTGAATCGATAACTAATTCTTAATCATACTAAATTCCTTTTATGGATAAAAACCAACTAAATATCTGATATTGATGAGATATAGACTTTATATTATATTTATAAGATGTATGATTTTTGAAATCGATAACGTCCCTGTAATCTCCCTTGGAAGTCAATAACCGTAAATCTCCTTTCTATTGGATTACACAACTGCAGAGACATGTTTGGAAAATTTAAATTCTCTATTAGCTCAAAAAGGGTAATATTTTAGTCTATAATGTCCTTTTAAATCCTCCACAACCCCCTTGACAGTTGATTTCCGTGTAAAACCCTTTCGCAGTAAATATCTAAATAAAATACACATTTTTGTCACATTTTAAGTTTGTGGATGTAAAGATCAAATTACGGGAATTTTACTCGATAATGCCCCGAAACCCTTCTTCGGGGTCGATTTCACAAAGCCCTTCTTAGCGGACCTCTACTCAACAAAATGAACATGACTGTCAAATTTCAAGTCGGTTTGTCTAATAGTTTCAAAGAACTCGTGATGAGTGAGTGAGAAAGAATATAAATATAATCTTACTTATAAAACTTACAAATAATCTTTGTATATACATGTATTTGTGGATGGTATTAAATATCCATCTTAGTAATCCCTCTTAAAAAGTATGAAAACTTTAATTATAAACTTTTTCCACCCTTCAAAACTCAGGTATCGACCCTTAAAATTTCCTTAGATATTTATTTGTTTGTTTTTTACATTTTCTGCCTTTTTGATCATCATAATCATCCAATGATCATGCGATCACCCAATAGATTTGCATTTTAACATCGTATTTGAGAGAAAAGCTATTGGTGAACAGACGTCGCAACTTTAGAATATCCCCTTATTTTGCATAATATTACGAGGACTACTCACGAGATATCATCTCGCTTTAAATATTCTCTCCTTGCAAGAACAAACATGATATTAACTTTATTTAAAATGTCCCATAAAAGAATTGAAACTTAATTCTACAATCGATTGATCAACAAAATGTGACGGAAAGTAAATATTAAAGAATCATTTTATGTGTGCAATTCAAATTAGTTTATTTCAAAATTACTTACGGTGATTGGTATTCCACCTACACGCTGCTGCACTAAAAAGAGATACAAACTTCCGGGGAATGTACTTGGTTTGCAGTGGTAAAACACCAATTCGCAGCCCCATTAAAAATTTTTAAAAAAAAACAGTTAGAAATGTATTATTTTTTTTCTAAGATTTTTTATTCCTTAACTCTTATTAAAAAAAGAAAGAAAAAAAATGCGTTAAATTATAAAAACGGAGAAAAAAGCTAACAGTTAAATAAGTTATTAAATATTAATCCTTAGTCTTAAAATATCATAGAAGATTTTCAATACAAAAGTTATTTTACTACAAAAAAAAAAATCATTGCAAATGAATTTTTTTACAAACTATAAAACAGTTATTTACGACTTCATTCTTAGTCATAAAAACTTATCCAATACGCATATCAACTTTATTTAACTTATGTAAAAAAAATATTTACCAATTGACATTCCTTATCCTTGATTTTGATTGATATTTGATTTGAACAATTGAAAATTGTATTTCATATATACATCTTCACAAAAAAACCCTATTGTATAACATTTTACAACTAAAAAGATCAGTACAGCGCTACGCAATCATTCAACACATAAAATAAAAAAAAACTATAATAATCTTTCTTTGTGAAAACCCGATTCAGTCCTTCCTGCTAGCCCCTATTATTTTGGATTCCCAAGAGCAGCCTCTATTTGCTTTTTTCGTCCTGCTTTCTTTCTCTCTAACCCTTGTGACGTTGGGTTTCCACGGAAGGCGGTCAAATCTGTCACGGGAGATTTGTTTGCACATTCGTTAAAATAACAGTTTCTCATGAACTGTGTCTGGAGGACTGCCTAAATGAATAAGGTGAAAGCAACTTTCAAGTGACGTAGCTCTCGAGGATTTTTTCTTGTACTTACTTTCGGTAGTGTTTACGTAAGAAATTGTTTCCCTAAGAAACGCTCCTATCTTTTTTTTTATCCCTACTTTTTCCTCTTCATTTTTCAAGTTTGCTTCAGATTGATACAGTTAAATAAAAGTGTATCGTGATTTTTTTTTATCTTTATCTTTTTTAAAATGACAATGATTTGACGAAATTTTATCTGCACAGTCATGCAAGGATATTTTTTGAATTGGTGTTAGTTTTTCCTTGTATAAAAAAGCTTGACAGTTTAAAAATAAAATTAGACTTAAAGATGTATTTCATTTATTTCAATCCCCCCTTTTCCCACAATTAAGTGAAAATTTATATTTTTGGGGTGCAATTTGTTAAAATCTCTTATTTTAGCACATTATATAAACTTTATCCAATGAAATGTCAAAAGCAATGTGCTGAATAATGTTTTAAGGGAATTTTATTTACAGTTTGCATATTATAAGCACCACAAATCACATATTATAAAATTCGGCATATAATCACACAGGTGTATAATGCGTACCTATACTTTTAAGATGCATTTTTAGCGCGTTTTTCACGTAGTGGAACAAAAGCGCTATTAGGACGCAAATTTCGTCTTCGTCTTCGTTCCATATTTTGTCGTACCTCTTTCTCAGCCAATAAGCAACCAATTGACCTCGTATTTTCGGCATTTGGTCACATTTGTGCCCTAGATGAGTCGAATCATAGTTAAAATTAATAATTTTTTTTTCTTTTTTTTTTTGCTTTATTATAGTGTTGATACAGATTTGTGTCAATATTTCTTTTCAGCTCAATAGTAGTACATTTAGAGGAGTGGTACAGTACACACTACTTTCTGTTAGTAAAAAGTTCATTAGTTGCATTATTGTAAAATACATGTGAAAAACGCGCTAAAATTACTTGGCCATGCCAATGGTTGATATCTTGTTTTTAATTTTTAGGTATATTCGGCGTATAACGCGCACTCATTTTTTTTACGAAGAAACCTGGGATGTCATGTGTAATTCTCCTATGTCTTGAAGTCATTTATTTGAGATATTTTCCCAAGCTTTTGAAAAAATTGTATACTTATAGAACTACAACCCTTAAAGTGCATAAGGTATGTCATTTCTTTTAAATAAACAATATTTTGATGTATGAGGAAGTCTAATTTTTATTATGTTCTCATCTATTATTTTTATTTTTATTTTTAAAGTTATCATTTTCATATTCATTGTATAACACACCCCCATAAGTTTCGATCTTATTTTCTGCTTTTAAAAAAGTGGGTTATAAGCCTTATTTTACAGTATTTGATTTTCAATTCTGAAAATTTTCAGGCACTTATAAAATTTTACTCATATTTTCCTAGAGTGGGGATGGATAAATCGCGGGACGCAAAGAGTTCTTTTGCACCCGCCAAGACAGTCAGAAAATCAAATAAATGTTTTCTGTATTTAAGTTGACATATATTTGTGTGAGCAAAGTTTTTCTCACATGGAGATCAACATGGTTGACATTAACTTGAAGGCTAGGATGAGAATTTCAACAAGCATAATTTCTATACGCGACTCTACTAAATCCTTGGGGATTCTTCTGGGGGAAAATATTTATTTCAACCATCTTTCGCCGAGTAAAAAAGCGTGATTATGCAAATGAAGTATATTAAATAAATTCTGTATTCGCTAGTTTGAAGAGTTGGCAAGTTAGCTGGTGAGTTAGTTTTGTTAGATGAAGAGTGAAGGATCGTGGAATTATTAAGAGAATTTGGAGTTTATCCATGAAAGGATTACTGAGATTTGATCCAACGACAGTGATTAAATCTTTGAGGATCTGCTGCAAAGATTCAAGTGTAGGATCAGCTTCATAAAAGTATAGGTAT
The DNA here is from genome assembly GCA_019973975.1 of Trichonephila clavata. Lineage (NCBI taxonomy): Eukaryota > Metazoa > Arthropoda > Arachnida > Araneae > Nephilidae > Trichonephila > Trichonephila clavata. The sequence goes on from BMAO01024252.1 coordinate 202,811, forward strand.
CGTGAACCTTGTTTAGTTAGAAGTTAGCTTATTAGTGTGCGACGTAGTTTATATTGAGCGTGTTTAAGCTATCGTGGAATCAGTTGAGGATCCGTATTATTATCCCCGGGCTATTGAATCTCACCTTTGCGCTCTACTATCTGATCAATTATCTTAATTAGATTGTTATTGTGTCTGATTGATATTTTGGTGTCAATGAATTAATTTGAGTGAAACATGTCTAGTGATTATTCAGTTTCTCCCACACACCTAGCCGGGTCTGCGGGTAGACAAGGGCTTTCAGATGGAAGCAGGAACCGACCGGCATTACAATGTGTGATAGCGGACTTTTGTCTTATTAAACTGATTCTAAAATTAAATGTGCTTGTAGCAATAGATATGAAATTAGTCCAATAAATAAATTGCATAAAACTGCCATAATTTTGAACTTATATTTATTGGTTCTTATGTTGTGCAATTTATACTTTTTTTTAAGATGCAAAGTTTATAAATGCAATCATTTTGAAAATTGCTACCCTCCAGTATCGTCCGTTCTCTTATTACGAAAACAATTGTTCATCCCTATTATAGAGTATATAAATCGAGCGCCTATGATTTATATCATTTATGAAATAATAATTAATCTAGAAATATGGGATTTTTTTATTATAATAGGCATAAAAAAGTAAGACTGTACAGATATTCATACAGAATTTTCAGTTCTCCGTGTATAATAATTATTAGATTACATTAATTCAAAAATCTGGTATTCTTTTTTTTAGTTTCAAAGTTATAAAAGAAAAATCGGTACTTTTCCGTTTCGCCGGCACTGGCGATAAAGTCGCCAAAAATGGTACAACCGACGCCATACGGAATATTCCCGCTGGTAACTTTTACCATTACATGTTCAAAACAAGTCGTGGTTTTTTTCTTATCAGTGACGTCTTCTTCATAATACATAAACAGTGGATGAAAAATCAACGAGAACTAATAGTTATAAATATTTTATGTGTATGTTTTGTTTTGTCGCCAATAATGCTAACTTGGCGAGATTTGCACCAAAGAAACGGAAAAGTACGAAAAATTCAAAATTCACAGTTGCATTTTCTTTTTATAAGTTTTAAAATGCCCTTCAGCTCCATTTTCGACCTTGAAGTTCAAGAACACACTGGAATTTTTTCAAAAAGAATAAAAAATCAGAATTCGAAGGAAAAAAATATCAAAGATAGAAGGCACAATAGAAACTCTTTCTATGATGACATTTAAACAAGATCAGAAAATAAAAATACGCTTTCAATCGAATTTCCTAAAGCTTTTGTTGCGTCAAAAATAAAACAGCATTATCTTTATTTGATGTGCTTAAGCTAGAACTTTTGATTTTTTTTTATTCGAAAATTCATTCTTTAAAAATGTGGTAACAGTCAAGAAACATTTAGTTCCAGATGTTTAAAAATATTCGTAAAATTTAAATCTCAAAAATATAATTTACTGCATATTTGTAACTTTTAAAGGAATTTTAAAAAATTACAAATAATCACTTAAATACAAAATTAATATTTTCTCTATAATCGTCATTTTTTACAATGTTGTTCAGCTTATTTGATGTTAGAAAATACTTAAGGTTTTATTCGCGAAATAAGAAATAAAATAAATATCATTATTTGCTTTTTTATTAACTTTTAAGCCTATACTCAACTCCTGTCTGAATCTATTCACAATCTTTTCAAGAAATAACAATAAATTATTATCTAGTACAGTCATAATATTTTTGATGGTGTTCATTTTTTAAGAATTTTTGATTACATTATCTATTTTCTTTTAAAAGTTTTGTTACCAAAGGTAGAAACAAATCTTTCAACTAAAACGAAAGACAGGCATTATTGTTTACAGTTAAATTGTGTTATATTTTTACCGAATTTTTTATTACAGGATTGAGGTCTATTTATTTATTTATCACAAGATGTTTCAGTAGAGCCGTAGACTTTAGGTGTTTTTCAGTTTAAGACACGCCGTATAGTGAAGTGTTCTTCCCTTATATCTGTCGCGGCTCAAAGTCTTCATGCTGGTATGGTGTGGAAGACAGGAGATTGAGGTGTTACATGAAATCTCCTCTATTTCTCGTCTCAAATGTCTTCATCACTTGATACTGCTTCAAAAAAAAATTTTTAAGTTTCGTAATTGAGCTTAATAATTCATAAAGGAAATGTGCATAAATTTTGCTAAATTTTAGGCCTATAAAAATTAATAATTTAAAAACTTTTTGGATACATTGTTTGAAAATGTATTTTTTCATTTAAATTTTGTTGATTTTTATTAGTATATATTTATTGAGTTTGAATTTTAAATAAGCAAGAAATTTTTTTTATCATACTTTTAAGTTGTAAAGGACTGAAGGGCTATCCTATTGAAGGACTAGCTCACTAAAGAACTGAAGGACTAGCCCACTAAAGGACTGAAGGACTAAAGGACTAGTTCACTGAAGGACTGGCCTACTAAAGGACTGAAGGACTAACCTACTAAAGGACTGAAGGACTAGCCCACTAAAGGACTGAAGGACTAGCCCACTAAAGGACTGAAGGACTAGCCCACTAAAGGACTGAAGGACTAGCCCACTAAAGGACTGAAGGACTAGTCCACTAAAGGACTGAAGGACTAGTCGACTGAAGGACTAGCCCACTAACGGACTGAAGGACTGGCCCACTAGCGGACTGAATGACTAGTCCACAGACGGACTGAAGGACTAGCCCACTAACGGACTGAAAAACTAGCCCCTTTTGGTGAGAGAGCGCAACAAAAACGCTGAATTCAGTTAGTACCGAATGGCAACATTGAGAAGAAGAGAAGATAGAAACTAAAGCGAGATACTGGGTGAGGTGTAAAATAGAACTTCGGAACATATAGCATTAAAAATTGTAATGTTTTTTTAGTGCTTGTAAATGTATGTGATATCCTGTCTTGGATCAATATGTGTAAGAAATTAATAAACCAATTTTGGTTTAATACTGCCTTTTCCATGAGAAAATAATCTACGCACTACCAGTAATCACACCATGTCACAAAGTGATCTTTATTACTTCAGCTGTTAAATAAACATAATTTGAAATTTTATATTTGCAAAAGTTAAATATGTGGTTTATTTCAAATTATTGTATTTACGAATTTCCTTCTTTTATGAGCTTCAATATGGTTTGGAACTTTCCTAATGTTTATTCAGGTACTATTGTCTGAAATATTTTAGAGTTCCTAAGTCTTAAGCTGAGTCTCTGTTTTATAGAGTACAGTTCGCGCGCGAGACTATATACTGTTTTGATAACTATGTCTTTTAAAAATAGCTTACTCAACTTAATTTTGTTGTTTTTGAAATATTGAAATGAGTTTCATGGATGCTTTTAATTTTCTCATGGATAGCTGGATTTTATTTTTTATATTACTGCTGAGAAGCATATATATAGATTACATTCATAACACAATTTTTAATATTTTTCCTTGAATAATTAAGCATTAGCCGTAATCTAAAGTGCCAACATTTTTATTTTCGATTAATTTTTGCATTTAGGTACGACAATGCTACAAACTTATTTAGAATTACTTTAATATGATTGAAAGAGAAATAAAACAAAAATAATTAATTTAAATTAAATGAAATAAATTTCCAAGCATCCTATTTAAAACTATTCATTCAAAATTAAAGAATCTGAATATAAATGAATATAATTATTCCGAATCATAAAACGTATTTGAAATAATTTTGACATAAACATGACATGTTATTTCAGACAAATCTAATAATAAACTTTTACTTCAGATCACAAAACATAAATCCCTTCAGGTTAACGTACTTCTTTATGATCTAATGAAAATCATCTACTAATAAATAAACAAGGAAACATCAACACAAATACTACATTCATATTCACACCTAGCGGACAAGTTTTAATCCAAAAAAATATGAATGCATTGACAAGATAAAAGTGTCTGATTGTTGACAACCTCTGCTTATCTTATTATAACAGGGTAGGAAAAAGAAATAAAAAAAAGTTCTTTTATGCTCTTTCCAAAAGAAGCCTTTCATTGCAGAAACCCCTGGATGCTTTCCAAATTTCCAGAACAAAGCTCGAACAGGAAACATTCTTTTCTCCTGTCCTCCAGCAGTAAAAAGTCTGTGGAATCTCTTTAACCACGTACGGTGATGGCATTGAAGGAGCCTCTATAAAAAGCTGTCGCATCTCTAATATCATCATCATCGCTTCCTATCAATTTATATCGTTTTATCACGGGGGTTTGTCTCATTAAAAGAAATACACTTCATTATTGTATTTGTGCACTTTACAAGAAATGTCATTTTATCGAAAATCTTTGATTGTGTTCTAGTTTTGTACAATCATAAACAATCTTAAGGGGTTTTTTTTTCGTTCCTGCTGAAGGCTTGATTTTTTTCAATTTTCTAATTATGTATAGTGAAAATCGTTTAACATTAAACTGAGGGGAATGAAATATTTTTTCGTGCAAAGACATCCTATGAAGTTTTTTATATTATTGGCAATTATATATGAAGCCATTTACTGAAGCAGAAATCATGAAGGAGTGTTTCTTATATATATATATATATATATATATATATATATATATATATATATATATATATATATATATATATATATATATATATAAATGCTTCTAATTTAGTGTTAGTGACAAAAAAAAATTGGCAGTTATAGAGACTGCCGATAGAAGTGAAAACTTAGAACTTTTAGTATTAAAATTTGAAATTTCATAATGTTTGAATTAAAATTATCAACATCTATCTGGTTTTCAGATCTATTGACACTCCGAGCAACAACTACATGCATGTTTATATGGTTTTTTATTATTCAAATATATTACGGGCTATACAAAATCATGACAAAATATAAATACAATTCAATTGAAATAAGAATTAATATACAATCATATTATTTATGGATAGTATTTGTATTTACTTAGATTTCAATGTATTTGAATTTTAACATTATTTTAATTGTTTGCATCATTGTCATCATTAATTTCAACAATACTTAGACTTTTTGTACTTTCAATTATTTCATTTTGTTCTAAAAAAGATACAATAGGCTTATGGTAACTAAAGTAAAAAAGGAAAATTTTTGATTCAAATTTATCTAAGTATCACGTAAAAACCACACCGATCGTCGTTTTATATTTTGTATTACTGAGTTTTCGATGATCGGACATATTTAAACTAAGTGTTTTATTTAGAAATTCAATTAGTGGTAGATTTTTATCACCTGCAAAGTTAATATTGAAGTGTCCACTTAAAATCATCGGTACATTATCATATATTTTTCGCCAAATCTTTTTTCGAGTATTTCAGAACCTTCTTTTGTATAAATCATCCCATTTTCGAATAAAAATTGTTGTATCTGTCTCATAGATTTATTTTCCAGGCGAAATTTAAACGGCAACCATTAATATGGATTGCCCATTCTCGGAATCGCAACAAGGAATGCACAGTATATAAACATTGAACTTTTCACTAAATCCATTGAATTTCACTTATAAGATATGCACAGCACTATACGTCAGCTGTATAGCTACTGATATACTGCTGTAAGCATGTCGGTGACGCGGACGCACGAGATTTCACCCATCCAAAAGTTTCTAAGCGAACAGCACACTGAGCATGCGCCAATCAGAGCATATCGGTGACGCAAACCCATAAGATTTTCCTCTACCAAAAAGTGCCCAACGCCGCTAAAGAAGTTTTCACTTCAAAAATACAAAAAATAATAATTAAAAAAGCAAAACAGGAGTTATAATATTTTGATTAATTTGCCCCATGTTAAATTTCTAATGTTATCTTGGTCTTAAAGCATCCTCCTCCCTCGTTTATCCTGATGTTGCGGCCTAGAAGAAAAAAAGGTTGAGTACCCGTTAGTTAGTAGAAAATAATTTAAAGGTAATATAATTATAATTTGTCAATTTGAATTAATCCATAAATCATAGTATTTACTTACAATTTCTTACATTTATTAAACATTAATTTTATCCGTTATTTAGTTATTAATTTGAAACAAAATAATTGTATTGGATAATGTACTTATACCAATAACATGAGTTATTTCATGTAAGTAATTAAGGCCAAAACATAATGGATATGTTATCCTGGATCAAATAATATTCCACTTTGTTGAAATAAATTGGAAATGTAATTTTAGCTTTTGTACTATTAAAAATAATAACACTTATCCTTTTATCATTAACCAAATATTACATTTGCTGTAAGAATCACCCACATCACCCATACTCAAAACATCATATGCTTCTTTTTAAACACTTTGACATTTTTTTACATAAGAACATGATTAAAAGTTTAGTGTTATGTCGAGACTTTAACAGATAATTTTGCTCAAAACTCTGTTTCATAATCTTATAAAAGTGTTTCTCTTTGTCTTAGCAATAGGAAATTAATCAAAAAGCTGTATGTTAGGAGAGAAAATTATTAATTCATTATATATATTTATGTATAATTAACACTATTTAATGCATTTAAGGTTACTTTAACGCATATAATTTAGATTCGATGACAAACAGTTGTTATTTGCAACTTAAAGTGGGGTATTTTAAGGTACTTCTCCGCAACGCCGGCTCAAATCTCGCCAAGCAGACTTTATTGGCGACAACACACAATATACACATAGAAAATGTTATAAATGAAAGCTCTCATGGTTTTTTTTTATCTATTTTTATAAAAAAGACGTTACTGAAAAGAAAAGATAGCGACTTGTTTTGAAAATGTGGAGGTGAAAGCTTAACAGAGAAAATTTTCCGTTGGGAATAGATTATTTCATTTTTGGTGATTTTATCGCTTGAGTCGGAGAAACAGATAAGTACTAACTTTTGTTATCAGATCATTTTCAATATAAGAACATATATAACTTTAACAATATTCTCCCATTCATGTTATTTTATTGAGAAATTCAAAAGTAAGAGGAGAATATTCCGATATCTTTTTCATTTATTTTAAAGAAATTCAATGAGTTAACTGGGAAACTTCGAAAAATAAAAATAAAAAATACGGAAAAAAGACTTTTTATGGAACTACACCCTGGAGGTACTGTAGATTTAATACATATATATTTATAAATAAAATGAGATGTTCAGATAATGCATTTACGTGATTTACATACATTACTCGTAGGATCAAAAATTCAGAAATGTTCAGTAAACTATTGGTAGTTTGTTGTTGAGTATTTTCGTATAAATTGTGTGTGCAATATATTATCTAAAGATACATATTTTTTTCTTTTTTCCAAACTTATCTTCAAACTTTAATGTACCATTTTATTCTATGTACTTAAAATTCAAATATTCTAGAATACTCAATAAAAAAAAATGAGGAATACAAGACAAATGTCCTTCCTCAGAAAGGGATAAATTGTATATAAAAAAAAGAGTTAAAAAAATTAAGAATTTTGCTTTATTTTTACGTAGTAACACCCTAATGAAGATTTCCTTAAAGTAAATTGATTGTCTTTGCTGAACAGCTGTTCCGAAGCATAATTCTTAAAAATTTTATGATTAAATTTTAAATGATTCAAAGAGGAAAATATATATAAAAACTGAGTTAGAACAATGTTTTTAAAAGGAATCTAAACGGGACTTCTATTTTATACCTTTTCATTACAGTTAACAGAATTTGAGAACATGCTCTACATAATTTTAAGGTATCAGTATTCAAATAACATTTATTTATAATAACAAGTATTTGGTATAGTAATTATTTCATGTGTAAGAGAGATATTATTTACATTTCATCAGAACTAATTTCAATGATTCTATAATCTAGTGAACAGTTAGACAATAAAATACTATAAATATGCTTCGGTTATTATGTAGATACTTTTCCGCATCGCGATCGCAGACGATAATGTCGCCAAAAGTGATACAATGAACACGGAATATTTCTGCTGGTAACCTTTAACCGTCACATTTTCAAAATAAGTCGTGATATTTTTTTATAAGTAACGTCTTTCTCTTAATGTATCCTAAAGGGATTAAAAACCAATGAGAACTGTCATTTGTTAAAAAAAAATTTATATATAAATTGTGCGCTGTAGCCATTAATGCCTGCTTGGCGAGATTTGCGACGGCGAAACGGTAAAGTACCATTTTGTATTATGAATTTTATATAATTAGTATTATCTTCTCAGATTAAAAGAAACCTTTAGATCACAAATCCAAAATTGGTACAAATAACTCTTAAAGGAAATGTTAATAACCTAATCGTTTTCAATCTTTATTAATTAAATCTTTTCATAATTTCTTACAAACTTTATATATATACAGCATCGAATTTAAATTTTTTTAAAATTTTGTCAGTAATCTATACATATATAAAAGACAGTCTTCTAACCATTTCTAAATCTAAACTTAAAATAGGTATTTTCTGTTACCGAAAGAAGATCATGTAGTCTCTGTCATATCTTTCGATTAATCTCCCTGATTATATTCAAGATCAAGTAGACTCACAGTGAATAAGAACCTAATTCTTTTTATCTATCAGACGCATTTATGTTCTTAGATTGAGAGGTATGAATATAAACTTCGACTTGAAGTGAACCGAAAAGATTATTTATGAATAGAGAGGTCAGCTCTAAGTTACAAAAATATCTAACTTTTGTCTAAATTTAACCTATAACTTCTCTTATTATTATTTTATTTCTTATCGCAACGCATTATTGTATGGTATCTCTCTTACACGCCGTTTTAAATCAATATATCGTTCTTTTATCTGATTTGTCACATCTTTTAGCTGCCTAGTAAAAAAGCTTACAGGTAAGAATTAGAAGTTGCAGATGTTTTAGTTCTTACTTATACGCATAAATTTCAAAATTGGTCGGGAATCTTCTAGAACAGGGTTGGGCAATTGTTTTGTCTCCAAAGCCACATTGTGGAAGTGAAAGGCCACACCATTTTAAAATTATTTCATTCATTAGTTAATTTTGCATCTTTGAAAAGGTAGGAATAGTACCACAAAATCAATAAATAAAAATTAAATAAAATAGTTGTAGATGTTTTTTTTTGTATATTCTGCTAATTTTAAATCTATAGCTGTAATCCCATTTAGATTTAGATTAGGTTTAATGAGACAAATGTACCCTATCACATTTTTCTACAACTGTTTTTTGGCATCGGGAGTGAGATAGCTGGTTGAAATTTTCATCACAGCCTGTAAGTTATTGTCAACCAACTTGCATATATATTTGCTCTTTTTCTCTTCACGCAAGAAAAATTTCGCTCAGAAATATATGCCGATCCAAATAGAGAGGTTTTATTTCCTTTACAGGTTGATTTAAAATTAGTGTGATTAATTTTAAAAACATGTAACTATTATTGGTAAATTTTAATCGCATTACTACAAGCTCTTTGAAAATTAAACGTTTACATTACAAATCTAACTATTTTTATAAGAGGAAGAAAATTATGGCTCCGAAATTAGATTCTCAAACCCAAAACGACAGTTTAAAGCTTTTGAAAGACAGTTGCTCAAATTCTGTGATAAATAAAGCATTTAAAAATCAAAAAAGATATATTTTCAAATAGATTACTATCTAAACTTCGAAAAGAAATAAAATTTGGTTGGCAATCCAAGGCTGCGGGGGAAAAAATTAGACGAAAGTAAGTCCTTGGTGAAGAAGAAAGGGAAAGAAGCTGAAAAGACTTTCGCGAAAGAAAATCCTCTGCCTCACAGAACTTAAACAATCGACAATTTGTCGTCAGATAAAAAAAAATGGCGATAAAAAACTAAATAAACCAGTCTGTCATCAAACGTCTGCAAAGATCCTAGAAAAGACCTTTTCCTGGCCTGTGTACTTAATGTTACTCAAATATAGATAGAAAACGTGGATAACTTCGGATGAAGCACTGTTTCATCTGTTACAAGAAGATACAATATACATATTTCACTCGAAAAAACGTCACAAAAACGAGGCTGTTTTGCAAAAGGAAAGTTGGCCATCAAGTATTATGGTATGGATAAAAATGTTTTCTCAAGGCTTAACAAAACCATTTTATGTAGAACCAAAGGCTAATAATGATGCTAAATACTATAAGAATAAACTCTTGAACCCCGCAATCAAAGAAAGTAAACTTCTTTATCGTCAAGGAAACTTTGTTTTTAAACAAGATTCCGCATCAAGTCATATTGCAAAATCAACTATAAAATGGTTGTAAGATAAAATATAAATTTTCTCCTTCTGAGTAATGACTACCATCATCCATTGACTGTGCTAATTGCGAATATTTTTATGGGGACACTTTAAAACAATTAAATGGGGATAAAGTAAGAACACTTCAAGGGCTTCAAAAAACAATCATAAAAGAAACTGAAAAGTTTTCACTTAAAATGGTCAAAAAAGCTTTTTTGGCTTGACCTAAGTGTTAAAGGAAGTTTACCATTCTAAAGGAAACCACACTGAAAATTTCGTGTAAATAATTTAATTCAATAAGAATTTCTGATGCTCTGTAATTGTCACATTATTTTGAATCAACCGGTATATTTGGTCTTCTAACTGTCTTGGAGGTCAGAAATTAAAAACTCTTTGGGGCCTCATGTAGCACACGGGTAGCTGCTTTCCCACCCCTACTCAAGAGAAGAAATATATTCAATAAAGTAGAATAAATGTAAGATGACGCCGTAGAAGCAAGAACGAACAAAACTTTCTCGAATACTTCTCATCTATAAGTTGAATATTATTTGATGTTTCGATTCAAACTTCTTCAACTAATTAACAAATTAGTAAAAAACAAATTTTTAACTTGTTTTCTCCCGAAGAAATATAAAACAACATTGGTTAAAAATTACACTTAAAATCTTTTAGTTGAATGTGGTAATGTAACGGTAAAATCAAAATTCTCCATTAGAGTATTCACATTCCGATTCCATTAACGCTTAATCGCAAGAAAAGAGAGAGAGGCGAGTTTTAAAATCAGATAAAATGTGAAACTCTTCACATGAAATATAGAGTGAAAGTTCTGCGAGTGAATTGTTTCCAGTTTTCAAAAATAATTATCCTCATTTAATTTTAATTCAGATTTGGTAGGGTTTTGGGGAGAAAGTTTTTGTGGTGTGCTACGATTTGATTCTACAATTTTAAATTCTACAATTTCAACAACAACAGCAACAAAAAAAGAATATGATTTTATTGAATTGAAATAAAAAAATCTTCTTTTCATATCTTAAAGACCTAATAATGCACAAAATACTTTCTTTTTTTAAAAAAGAGTTTCAAACTATATATTAAAAATATACGCCCATCTCTTTTCTTACACAGTAGATACATTCCTTTGAAAACCATGCGAAAAAGTATGCAACACATGGTAAATTTGGGGATATGTTCCATAATTTTAAAAAATCCTGTAATATAAAATCAGTCTCTAAATATTTTCCTAAAAATCGTGCAAAAAAAGTTATTATTAAATCCATGTTATATATTGAAAAAACAAAACCAATTCATTTTTGTTACAAAAAAATTAAATTAGTATAGAGTGAAAATTCAGTCTATAAATACATACAACATATAAAAATTCGATTTTAAATTAGGAATAAAACTACTAACTAAAGTCTAATTCATCGCTACTTGGTAACAAGAGTACATGTTTATTAGGCACTGGATTAAAAATGCAATTATCAGTAGATATGTCAGATATGTATAGCACAACTGTCGGTTTTGATTCAAATGAACTTTGTTATTAACAACCTCTGTTAGGTTTTCATTTGTTGTTGTTGTTACAAAGTCTTATTAGCGGCAAACTTTTTGGTTTCTTGATTATATAACTCTTGATAGCCTTCTAAATAAAATTGTGTAGAAATTTTAATGCACGCTCTATGTAAGTATCGTGAGTACTAAAATGTTGTCCCATACTTGTAAAAATTTTCAAACCCTCGCGAGTTAAATTAGCTGTTAAAATCCAAACTGCACATTCGACTTCGCCAGTATCGACTTCTTTATTATCATAAACCGTCATAAACTCGAGTTCAAATCGTCCGCATCCAACCGGCACGAGTTCCCAATTTTTTTTTCTGGAATTCGCACTAGAACAAAAAATTTGTGTAAAAAGAAAATGCATTAAATTCGTGTACTATGTTGTTTTAAAATCATGTGAAAAAAGAGTTGGGTGTACAAGGTTTGTTCAAAAAGTATCCGACTATAAGTTTTCCCGTGCACAGTAAAGATTCTAAAACGACGCTAATGTGCATTGTGGGAAGTGACAGCTTAACGCACATGCTTGAGTTTTCTCCCTTCGTTCTCGTGCACCAATCGTTTCTCGAAGAAAGGTGAGCGAGGTGTTGTTATACGTTTCCGTCGGATTTTTATCTTTCGAAAAATGACTGAACGACTTGATCAAAGGTTTTGTCAAAAGCTTGGTGATTTTCTGAGACAATTCGTAAGATTCACCAAGAGTTTGGAGGCGATGCTATAAGGTCACACAAATTGAGAAGACGTTTAACCGATTCAAAAGTGGCCTCACGTTGGTAGAGAGTGAACAGTGTTCTGAGAGGCCATAAACCCCTCGAAATGCAAATGTTGTTAAAAAGATGAAAAATCTAATCCTGAAATATCATCGTTTAACCGTATGAGAGACTGCTGAACAAGTAGAGATCAGTACAGGTTCTCCACATGCATTTTTGTGAAATTATGTGCAGAGCGGCTGTGAAATTTATTCCCAAGTTTCTGTCAATGAAACAGAGAAAGTCCGTCTTGCAGTTGCATAGGACATACTGGACTTTATCAACGCTGAACCTAGCTTCTTACGACTTCTGGCTATTCCCGAAAATAAAAATGTTATTGAAAGGATCCCGTAGAGACAGTAGATATGAGATAGAGAGAGAAAAGTAATGCTGGACGCAAACGACGGAGTAGAACATAATTCCAAAAGGAGCCTTCTAAAATGTTTTTGGCTGTGGAAGAATGCTGGGCTAAGAGTGTGGAAGGCACAAGAGGACTACTTCGAAATTCATTACATATAGATAGAGAGAGGAGAGAAAAGAGAAAAGGGTGAGAGGGGAGAGAGAGAAGAGAAAGAGGAGAGGATTCTAATCCTGTAAAGTAATAACTAAGATATTTTTCTAGCCAAAGGTTGGATACTTTTTGAACAGACCTTGTATCTTCAGTTTTTTATTTCACTGCAAGTTATCTCTAAAAATGAAGTTCACATTCAATGTAATAAATTATACATAGTAAAATAATTAAAAATTATAAAAAAATATTAAAATCCATATAAGAAGTTTTATTTATATTAAAAAGAGTTTCAATTTAACATATTCTATAACAAATTTTAATTCAATAAATACATAATCAACTCAGGAAAGTTATATTGAAAATAGTACATGGAAATGTGTAACAATGTTAAATATTTAGAAAGATTTACGTTATTTTGTGTAAGAAAATGTTTTTATTTTCCCAAATTGTTTTCATTATTTAAAATATGTTTATTTCTGGACCTATACTAACCAATTACTATAAAA
>BMAO01024253.1:0-27540 GCA_019973975.1 Trichonephila clavata
AAAATTTAATTTTTACTATATTCTGCATATATACTCTTGAATTCTTCTATTTAAATCAAGGATTAGCTTATCTAACACTACAATAAAATCGTGTCTCTTTTAAAATTTTCTGTCCCGTACACAGCTTTTTCTGTGAATTTATCTGCAGATTTTGAAACAACCCGTCTCTAGTTCGTATCGCTATATTCTGTTTCTACATTAGGACTTAATTTTTGTGGCTGGGTCTTGATACTCCTTTCATTTTTGATCTGATTCACATGTCGTGCATTGCTTATAGACGTTTTTAATGACATAATGAACTTATTCCCTTCACAGATGTCCAAACCCCAAGAATCTGTAATTTTTGGTTAACTGAATTAAATCTTTCTAAAATTTCTTCCCAATATATAATTAAAATGGCAGTTTCGAGTTTTGTTAATTTCTTAAATAAATTTGCTGCATCTTTTTAAAATTAATTTTTTTTTATTTTTCATTGTCACTAAATGTCTTAAGAATATTCATGATATTACAATATTTATCTCTTGAGGCTTCAAAAGGATCGTAGTGACAAGACCATCTGGTCTGGCTTGAACTTTTAAAGGTGAATTTCAGTTGAAGTTCACGATTTAGAAGTTTCTGCCTATAGATCGAAGTAGAAAGGCAAACATATATTTGTTGCACTAAACCAAGGAAGTTCACGATTTCAGTTTGCAACCTTAACTGATTCTGCACAACTAGATTAAGAGAATGTGCAGAACACGGCACATAATTAGCGAATTTTTTTTTTAGAAGAGCTTGCACAGCATTATATGGACCGAACATATTGGTAGCGTTGTCATATGACTGCCCCCTACAATTATCCAATAGCAGTCCATTTGTTTCTAAAAATTCTTGAAGATAATTTAATATAAACCTGTGTGACTACTAATCTTAATTAATGAGACACATCTTTCATACACTTTTCCCCGAAAACATTATCGTAGTATAATAGCAAGTTATTGTGGGACAAATCTGCTTTGTTGAATCCATCACTATTGTATAGTACTTTGTGTCATTGTTATTTATTTGAGTTATGTAATTGTTTAATGATTTGCTTGCTCATGATCTCAACTATTTGCTAATATATTGTTTTTGATAAGTACGATATTAACGATTTTGGTCGTAATTCTCGCAGTTCAATATATTCATGAATGAATGAGTCGAACTCTGCTAGCAGTTTCTGGGTACCCATAAAATTACCATTATGAGGAGCACTAAAAACTTCCTCGGTACCTCTAAATCAGCGATACTCAACCTGTGGCCCATGGGCCGCATGTAGCCCACTTGACCATTCTGAGTGGCCCGGTCTAGGTCCGTTAAAATAACAAATTCAATTATTTAGGAATAATGTATTAAAAATTTAGTGAGTCTATCAATCAAGCAATGAAATCTATCAATTTTGCTATCGATGTCGTTCTGGTACAAATTGTGAAAATTTTTTCTTTCTTTTTGTTATTGCAATGGTTAGTGACAACAAATAGCAATGCAGTAGCGTCCATTTTATAGGTGTAACTAATTTTTAACTAACCCTCATGTCTAAAAAATATTCGCTGTTTCAAGACTATTGGGATCTTGACTATTTCGTAGAAAAAAACAAACATGGATCAACAACTTGTTTGATTTGTCGTGAAAATGTTATAAATAAAAAATATAATTTTGGTCGCCACTGTACTACTAAACACAAATCTTTCAATGGCTCTTATTCTTGAGGATCCATTTAAAGACGAGATAAAGTGATTTTCTTAAAAAAAACTTTGAAACAGCAATAAATATTTTGCAGGTATTAATGTCACAAAATGCAGAGGTAACAAAAGCATCCCATTAAATTTAATACATTATATATATTGACAAACACATATGAAATTGTTAATGATAAACTTAAGAATTATTGCAGAAATTGTTAGAGTGTTTCTTAAATGCTTCCGATGTACTCTCTGATGAATTCAGTTATTTGTTCAGATATTGTTTTTTATAAAATCAAAAAATATTTGAATAAATTTGAAACAAAAATGCGCAATAAGAACAGACAGTTTATACAGATAATACTGATTTCAGTCTGTAGTTCAATAAAAACTCTTTGCTACCACATCCTGCGATGGACAAATTAATGTCTGAAATAAAAATATGTAATTTTTTGTCAAAAGAAAAAAATCAAATTATCCAAGTACTTGGCAGCTTTGTTTTTATGACAGTAGAATGCAGACAAGGGGCTTGGGATCATTGATAAACGGAAATTAAAAAATTCCCCCGTAACTGGGTAAAAAATGAATGAAACCTATATTTTGTGAGTTTTGTTTGATAGAGTTTGGTATATATAGTTTTAAAATAAGATCCAAAATTATGGGATTCTATATTTTGACCGATTTTTCACATTTTAAATGTCCTTGATCTTATAGCTTCCCCCTCTCTATTAATCCTCACGTTGCGGCCCTCGTAAAATACATGTCAGTTGTATGTGGCTCGGCGTAAAAAAAGTTTGAGTACCCCAGCTCTAAATGCTAAACATCTTGTAGCCAAATACTTTACTACCGCAATAGCACGCTTGAGGAAATTGTGGTAACATTCTATATCTTTTCTTAGCTGCTCCTGTAATTGTTTACCTAAAAAAGACTTATTTTCTTTTCTTGTCAACCAAACTAACATTGAATTTATATGTTCAATAGAAATTTTCATGATTTTCTAAACAACTTCTTACGTGTTTCCAAACAGAAAAGCCAATTGTGTATTAAGAATTTGTTTCAGAAAAAAGTTTGCAAGTGAAACAAAAAATACTACCAATACTAGTTGAATAACAAAGTCAAGATCTTTCCAGCACCGGCCATTTTTAAGTTTTTTAGTGAAATGATTATTAGAAAAGTATCTCTTTTGTTCTTTGTATTCTCTTAGCGAAACAGAATGGATCTTTATTTTGAAAATAACTCATTTCATGTGGAGAGATATAATCAATAAAATTATTACTTAGCGATTTAGGCCACGAACCTACATGAATAATCCTAATCTTCCTACTCCGTATCTTCATTCTTAAATAATTTAGAAATGTGTATTTGTACTTACTTTTTACTTGAAACCAATAAACAGGTACCTAAGTATCTTTTAATTTCAGGTATTTGTATAGGACATATCATTAAATCAGTATATTGTAACTTAGAATTCTTATTACACAAAAATAAATGGCTATAGAAATAGTGCCACTACGTTTGTATAAATGCTCTATGCTCATCGGCGCCGCTCTATGATAAAGACTCTATCATAGAGCAGCGCCGTGTACAAACGAGTGTTATTAATAATCTGTATTAATAATAGAGGGTAATAGACTGTATTAATAGACTGCAATTAATAGAGTGTACTTAATAGACACTCTTTTAATTACACCGAGCAACAAAATTAAAGTTTTGGAGAAGTACAAAAGAGGCTTTCACTGGTTTTCATATTATTTAGTTTGCTGATTTCGAAAACGACCTACATTTTCACCCCCATTACATCAGGATTTTTTGTAAAATCGATATTTTTGCTAAAATTTATTTGAAAAGGAATTCTTTCGAACAACTTAGCCTGGGCAGTTTGGCAACAGTGGTTTTTATCCAGTTAAATCTATGTAAATATTGGTTCTTGATGAGGCAAATCAATTTCTCAGCAATTAGATGAAAAGTGTGTGAATGAGTGAATATTAACGTCGCACTGTACAGCTATACACGAGAGATTTTGGCGATGGACCTCGTAATTTTGAACCATGGTCAAATGACGAGGATGATACCTAAGATGCCCCCCTCCCTCCTAACTATCACACCACATATACTGGAGAACGTTTGAGCTCTCTACAGATTTAACATACATAGCTTCCCTACACGGAGGGTCTTCAGCGGTATTAGTCTCAAACTCATGACATGCCTGCCATGAGTCCGGGTGGCCGCATCGGATCGTGGCTAGCCTGTCATGAGTTCGATCCCAGTACCACTGAAGACCCGCCGTGTAGGGGAGTGATGCACGTTAAATCTGTTGAGAGCTCAAACGTCCTCCCATTGGTGTGGTTAGATAGTTAGAAGAGGGGCTGCCAGCTCAGGTGTCGTCCGCGTCACTTGACCATGGTTCAAAATTACGCGGACCGTCCCCAAGAGCCCTCGCTGAACAGTGGGACGTTAATATTCACTCACTCACCCATGTGAGTCCGCTACCTTGGCCACTAGCAATTAGATGAAAATCATTGTTTCTAGACCTCACAGGCTGTCTCTGATCATGAGAAAAAACGAAATTCTCTTGAGGATTAAACATTTTACATCCAATTATGGTGTAATTTCCAAAAGAAAATCAGCAGCATACTATTTTAATTTGTTTGTATTAAGATATTTACATAAAATATATAGACGATTTTCGAAATTAATGATTATTAATTTCCGTGTATTCGGTGGTAGGGCGGAAGAACAAAAGTAAATTGCTCTTGCTCTTGAAAATAAATTTTATATGGTACTTTATTTTTGATTTGTGTGTATTTTTTACTGGTTTATTATTTTATTACTATTTTGATTGTAAGCACTTCAATGGGGAATGGGGCCCCTAGAATCCGGGGGCCCTGGGCTGTAGCCCATTTAGCCCATACGTATATCCGGCCTTGTTTTTACTGATGAGGGAAGGATGGTACAAGTATTCAGAAGATTAATACCTAGGATGAATTTCGAATCATCTGTAAAAAGCAAGATACTCTACTGAAGTCTGGTCCAGAATGCGCGTATTATCTTATGCTGAACATGCTCTTGTATTCTGTAGTGAGTGGCAGCAAAATTGGGCCATCTGGAATACAGCCCTCTCTCTCAAGGATTTCGGGCAACTGTAGACTATGAAATTATGGTTGTTGTGGCAACATACAGCTCCGGCGAGAGGTGGGAAGTCCTTTCAGTTTAAGGCAGGATAGGATTATTTGAATATATTTTATTATATGTGTGTGTGCCGATACGCGTTCTCATTCTATTTACACTAGATTTCCATTCATAAGCTAGCAGTTTTTCAAAATTTAACTTTTCATAACGCAAATTATTTAATAAAATATGAAAAATACGGGAATTAGCATGAAAAAAAAACTTAGATTCTGCAATAATTAGAAATAAAATGTGTGATGCAGAATGTGAATGAACTTATTTTTAGCAAAATAAAGCAGTATAACGAAAAATATTAATTTTATTTTAAAATGAATGATGATTTGGGAAATACCCTGATTAATTTTAAGCGTGGAATAACAGTTATAATTACATTTTCTTGTTTTATTCCATTTTTTCCGCGTTCTGCTTTTAAATATGGCCGTAAGTTTCCGATTTTAAAAAGTAGTACCTTTTGACAGGTAAGGTGGCGCCATCTGTAACTTAAATAAAGAACTAATTTGAACTATACTGATACCAAGTAAAAGTTGACACCAGGTGTCGGAGCTTTAATAAAAATCGAAAATTTGCATTAAATTTATTATCTTTCACCTAAAGATTGCATAATTCTTATGCTTGTTCAGCTACGAAATTAAGAGTTTGCTTCTCTTATCTTTTTAGTAATGGTGTGACCACACACACACACACACACAGGGTAGCTAAGCGACCATGTGCTCGCCAACTCGCTGCCGGACGTTGTTTTTGTCAGATCGTGGTTTCCAGTCTTGATTCGTCTAAAATCCTGCCATGCAGGAGGGCTGATGCTCGTTAAATCTGTCGAGGTTCAAAGATCCCACGTTGGTGGGGTGGGGAATTTTGGATAGTGGGGTGTCAGCTCAGGTGTCGCACTTGTCATTAGATCGAAGTTCAGAATTACGAGGTATATCACCAACACTTTTCATGTAGCTTCAAAGTATTACGATAATTTCGGAATCAAATTAAATTCTGGTTATGGGAGATATAGGCCGGAGTCCCCACATGTACCAAAAATACAAATAATTGCGGGTATAAAGCTATAATAATCTTGTGGAACAACTGATATTCTTCAATTTACAGCTCTTCTAAATTTTAAGCTTACATGATTTTTTTCCTGTTAAAGAAAATTTGCAAGCATTTTATATAGAGAGGAAAACAAATGCTAGGGAAAATATTTACTTCCTTGTCCAAAATTTCTGTTCTGATAAAAAACTTTTTGTATAATTTTTTTGAGTGCTTAATATTTTCCAAACATTTTGCAAGCCATTATTATTATTATTTGTTTCACTTACGCTTAATTAATTCTAAGAAAAATGAGAGAGCTAATATTTGTGTGAAAAAAAAATCCAGTTAAAGTTGTGTGTGTGTAGCCGATCTCTCTCATTCAGAATCTGCGAAAAAGCTTGTAATAATGTTTTTAAAATATCTTTCTCAAAATAAGCACTTTTCTGATTTGAAAAATATTTCAGCGTCTTATAGAAATGCGATAACTTGATATTTAAAAATAATAAGCTTTATGTATGGAGTTTGAATCGAGGACGATATCGAGGGACGAGGACGATACCTGATCCTGCACCCATTCTTTAAGCTTCCACTCCATTCCAAAGGGGAAATGCATTATACCTAACAGAAGAATGAGCACACACGAACATGAATTTTATCAAAATTTATCCGCTAAGATTTGTTCCATAAGGTTAATCCATAAAAATAGGAGAATACCAAATTATCTTAAGAGACGTGAAAATGCATCGTTCAGATGTCTATTTTAGAGAGCAAATATACCATCAAATGTATCAAATCCGAAAAATAAATGTATTTCAGTAATTTTTTAATTTCAACCGTAGAAAAGGGAATCTGAATAAATTATCAATCTCTAAAATATTTTTTTGAATAAATTATATGTGAATTTTTTTATTTTTAATGTAGTTTTTTGATCAAAGTTTTTTGCTTTCTGTTCAAGAGATACGTTCCAAAATAGGTTATAAAAAAGGATAATTTAATCAAAAAAATGAAAAGGTATTATCAAAATTATTTCATAAGATTTAAAAATGCTTCCTACGTATTATGGATTGCCATTAAAAATATTACATATTATTGTTCAATTACTTTCAAGCGTGACTAATTTTATCACAAAGGAAATTTTACAAAAATAATTTTTTAAATAATTTGTAATAAAATCTCTTGAAAAGTACAAAAATTAAATAATTAACTCAAGAAAAGCAATATCAATGAATAAATAATATATACATTATGCATTGTGCATAATGTCGCTTTGCATTGTGCATGTGCACTTTATGTAGCATTTCTAATATTACAGCACAATGAATGGTTTAGATTAAATACAAAAATAATCACATTTTTAAATAAACTTAGGTAATAATCTAACTATATTTGCAGAAATTGTTCAGGTATCAGCTAGCTATATATTTAATTAATATTCACGAAATATTGGAAAAGGTAGAAAGCTCAAGTGATAGGTAAAATATAAGTGGAAAATTTTAATGCAAAATATTTTTCCATGTGCTTCAGATGCATTTAAATTAAAATGTTTCATAAAATTCATGTATTAGTAAAATGAATATTTTAATATTGAAATAAAAACTAACTCAAATCGTTTTCACGATCCCTTGTATTAAATCTCAACATAAAATAAAATTCCACTTTAAAAAAATCCATCTTTTTTCGTCCGAAATTTCTTTCCGATTCCGATCGAATATTTTAAACAGAAAATCTATCTCAGGAAAACGGTAGTATTCAGACAACTTCAACTGGCTCGAAGCAGTTTCCGTCTTTAAAACGACTTCAAAAACTCAAAGCGGAAAAAAAAAATTGGAATTTTTTTAAAACGAGTATCAGTTCCCATACATCTATACCAACGCACCATCAGTCTACCATTCCCCAGCATAACGACGGGGCGGTTCCCCCATTAAGGGCGCAGGAAAACGATAGACTCGAAAAAGAAATACATTATGTATGGAAAATAGACAGAAGGTTTGGTCGGGAAAATCGGAGACATGATGTTGGTGGGCTTTCTTCCGCCAAGCCAACGAAGAAGAGTTAAATTTGTTCCCTGGAGTTCAAGAATCAGTGACCATTCTTAAGTGCTGGATTTGAAAACCCATTCTAGTTGGTGCCTGGAACTGAATCTGAAGAGACCTTCCAGAATATCGGAGCTAACTGTCGTTTTATGTTCTGTTTACCCGACAAACTGTTCTTTACTTTGTAGACAAAGTTTGCTGTTACGCTGAAATGTTGTTTGATGGAGTTGCTTGGAACCATTTTCAAACAATGTTTAGAACCAGAAACTTCCGACTACTTGCTCTTTCGTCTTTGAAGTAATTCAGTGTGGTATAAAACCTTAAGGACCCTTTTGAGCTTTCGATCTTTGCGTAGTAGTTTGTCTAGAAAGAGTTTGTTGTTTTCATGGCAGAATGAATTCGCTTTCATTATCCTTGTTTGGCGGGTAATGGAAACGCATACCGTATATAGTCTTCATGGTATGAACACCCATTTAACACAAGATTTACAGTGTAACGAATTTCAGTGTTTTGAACAGTGCATAATACTTTCAGATAAATATATTTTGACGATATAAAACACTTTACACGCGCAACAAAACATTATTTTTTTTTTAAAAAACACACATATAAATTAATAGCTATCTCATATTTGGAATTACTCTATTTGTATTGAAATGTATTCAGTGCTAATGAAAACATTGTGAGGGAAGCGCTCTCTCTTCCCTCAGTGTGGGGAGGTTGGAAGGAAGACTAGCCATATTTCAAAATAATTCAATTTATTTACTGCACAAACCACTACACAAGTTGGGTCCACCAAAGTTAAGCGATGCATCCAATTAATAAATATGAAGACAATTAATGAGGTACGCAAGATATGAGAAGACTTTAAATATATATATATATATATATATATATACTTAGTACATTTACTTAATTCACTAGCTCTGACTTTTTAGCTATCTAATCTAGATTCAATCTCAAGCGACAGATCGTCATCTTAAGTAATACAATTATCAATTACTAAGTATTCGCTCCTCACATTCGATTTGATTAATCACTGCTCCACTAGCAGTCTATCCTATATCTCCCTTTTAACCTGAAAGCTTAGACTATAAATAGAAGTCTTAATTTGCATGTTCACGTTCTCTTCTTCGGCGGAAGCTTTCTAATAAAATAATTGTTAAGGATCAAAAATTCCCCAAGAGGACTTTTAGTGAGAAGATCGCGGATAGAGCCGTCACAACATCACTAGTGTAATCTTCATATTTGAAACAAACCTTAAACAGAAAGTTTTTTGTTTAACACAATTTCATGTACAGTTCTTGAAAACTATCCCTCTATATAAAAAAGTTTTTCATGATGCTGTAATAAACTTATTACGTGCTATCACAAAAGTGCCAACGTTCAAGAAAACTCGCCAAGTTGGCAACCCCGATTTTGCATGTCTTGTACCAACTGAATTGGCGACCATATGCTTCGTTTCAAATAATGTCGGCAATACGGTTGCGATAGTGCATCATTGGAAGCGTGCGCAGAAAAATATCGCAATGAGTACCTGGATTGGAATCGTTGCGTGAGAAGAAATGCGTTGTAAAATTCGAAGACTTATTAACAATCAACGGAACTAAACACTCAACTTTCCAGAAAGCTGTAAGAGCTGTAGGTTTATGAAAATCTGAGTACTTTATCAACAAAATGTTGGACAATGCAGTTTCAGTGATGAATTTAACTGAAGAAGAGCACCAAGAAGGAATTTTGAGAAAGAAAGAACAAATAAATAAAGTTATACATAATACTTGTAAATTACAGTTTTACAATCTGAGCTATGAGTACGAATAGTTGTATAATTTGTACAATGGGGG
The DNA here is from genome assembly GCA_019973975.1 of Trichonephila clavata. NCBI lineage: Eukaryota > Metazoa > Arthropoda > Arachnida > Araneae > Nephilidae > Trichonephila > Trichonephila clavata. Next base: position 9,784 of record BMAO01024253.1, read on the forward strand.
TTTGATCCCACGTTAGTTTTTTATAAAATATTTTGTGTGTGAAAAATGTGTTTTTTAAAATTTTTATTTATTTATTTATTTTACAAATCAAATGAATTTTTCTCTAAAAGTATTTCGGATGTTTGCTGTTATGAATTTTCTATCCTTATCATTTCCAGATTGGTTTTAAGTTCACTTTGCTCTAAAGCTTCACGAGGATGCCGGTGAAAATCTTCTAATTTTAGATCACGTACAAGTTACGAAGTTTTCTCTTATTTTTAATACGTTATTCAATTCCTACTATTAGTTCTCTCTCTCCCTATATATATATATATATATATATATAATCAAAATTTCTCTACAAGAGAGAGATGAATTAACATGATTAATACTTAAAAGAATTGCACTTACCACGTAAGTACAGCAAGAACCATATATATATATATATATATATATATATGGTTATTGCTGTACTTACGTGGTAAGTTTTTTTATCTAATTGTTTTTAAAATATACTAGTAATTTTTATAGGCTATAATTTTATAGTTTTATATCAATAGATTGTGATTTTATTTGTAATAGCTAAAAATTCACTTGACATTTCTTACTTTCCCTATGGCTCAGAGTATTTGCAAATACAGGAGAAGGTTGGCTAGCCGCAAAACTTTGCTTAAACCTGCAATCCTGGTTCCTAAGGTCAGGACCTTGCTATAGTACTACTGTGGCTAATATAGTTTCACTATATTGACTAGCTATCTTAGGTTTATAACTATTTTGTGTATATTCATGAATTATATATATATATATATATATATATATATATATATATATATATATATATATATATATATATATATATATATATATATATCTTGTTCAAATTTTCAATCGTTAATAAAATATTTTCTTTCATCCATTCAAGTTCAAATACATTTTTTAAACTTGTAGAAGACGCACTTGATGTGTCAATACATTTTTTTCAAATATTAATTCATTAATCAAACTTTATTTTTTAATTTTGAGTTTATTCTGCGTTATTTTTGACGAAGCTACTACTAGCTGCAACAGATGGTGGCAGTGCGTTTTTCTAACAAAGTAGGAATAGACTTAAAAATTTTTTTGCTTGTTTTTTAATTTTGTTCTGTCTATTATTCGAAGTTCATGAAAATATTAAGAAACTAAAAATCACTATTTTCTACCCCCCCCATTTAAAAGCTATGAAGATAAGAAATGATAGATTAGACTACAAAGATGATAACTCAGATTACAGTTTGGATTGATAAATTACTTTATAACATATCACTTTGAAGCTCCCCGTATACTTGTGACGATAGACTTTGTAATTTTAAACTACAGCCCAGTGACGAGGATGACAATTGAGCAAGCACCTTACTCTTCAAACTTCTATAACCCACCGATGCGAGGACTTAGAGCTTAGACTGATTTAACGTGCATCAGCATCTCTACATGGTTGTTCTTTAGTGGAATCAAGACTCGAACCCCCAACTTGACAAAAGCAACACCGACCACAAGCTTGCGCGACCTTGAACACTCATTTGAATACTTAGGAGAAAAAATGCAAAATACATTTTATACCAGATAAAAAGGGTAAACTAGGGTAGTTGATAAAAATAAGTAGAGCATGATAAAATATGTTGCTCTCTATAGGACAGCGAGACTAGAATATAATATTAATATAAGAGTGCTTTCACATCTGAAAAAATATTCGAATTCGGGTCCTATTTTTCCTATTGTAGTATGAAGGATAATAAACAAGAAGAATATAACATGATAATTTAACGAAACAAAGACGTTGTGACGGATCTATACGCGGTTCTACTAATTCCTTCATATCTCTTTAAGGAAAATATTTATTTCAACCAACTTTCATCGAGTAAAGAAACGCGATAATGTAAATGAGGTATATTATATAAATTCTGTTTTCGCGAGTTTGAGTGTTGTTGACACGTTGGAGTTGGCAAGTAGGAGTTAACATAAAGTAGGCGAGTTAATTGTTGGTTAAGGATTACACAGCGTAGACCCAACGACACTGATCAAGCCGAAGAGATCACCTGCAAGTTTCCAGTGTAGGATCCGGTGCATAAAAAGTTCAGGTACTGTGAGTTTGATTAGGTAGAAGCTAGTTTATTAGTGTGCGACGTAGTTATATTTGACCGTATTTAAGCTGTCTTAGATTCAGTTGAGGGTCTGTAGTAGTATCCCCGTGTTATAGAATCTCACCTCCGCGCTCTACTATATATCATCTACCTTAATTAGAATTGTATTGTGTCTGATTGATAATTGGATTTAATAAATTGATTAGATTGAAATCATGTCTGTGGATTATTCTGTTTCTCCCACACATCTAGCTGGGTTTACAGGTAGACAAGAGGGTTCAGATGTAAGCAGGAACCAGCCGCTATCACAACGTTATCCGTTATTTCATTTTTTTTCTAACTTTTATACAACACCACGTGAGGATCATGAAACCTAGTTTTATTTAACGAGCAGCATTTCTGTCATTCCATACGAAGAACAACAAATAAGGAGAAAGCAACAGATAATGTAACAAGAAGGTTAGCACACACATAGTCATTTTATTTTTCTAACTTTTATACAATACTATGGTAAGATTAAAATACAGAATAGTTTCATTTAAAGTGCCCATTCCGTATGAGGAACTTCAGCGAAATTCAAATTGATGAAAAATTGCTATACTCTGAGTAGTAAGCTAACGTTTTTTTTTTCAAATGGGGCTGCATTTTAGCAATTTAGCCTTTGCAGACGAGGCAAGTCCCCAAATGTGTGAACAATTTCATAGTTTTTGTTGCTAATGCCACCTGTCTGACGTAGTCAGATCGAGGCCCACGAAATACATCATGCCATCGGGCTAGATTGTACGCCTGTCGTTAGCTGTAGCTTTGAGCACCATGCAGGTGACAGTACGATTTGGCTCAATTCCACCCCAATTTTGAGGGAAAACACCCTGGGAGTGGTCAGGGCCTCCCACCTCTCTTTCTCTTCCACCAACCTCACAAGAGGACTTGCGGCTCGACGGCTATTTAGAATACCCCCCCCCTGCCGCGAAGGCACTATACATTTATAAACATCCATGCCTTCTCCGGGATTTGAGTGACCGCGGTAGCCAAGTGGTCTAGGCATCGAATCGTGGCTAGCGTGTCATGAGTTCGATCCCAGTACTACTGAAGACCCGCCATGTAGGAGAGCGATGCACGTTAAATCTGTCGAGAACTCAAACGTCCTCCGGTTGGTGTGATATAGTAGCTAGGAGAGGGGAGTGCTAGCTTAGGTGTCGTCCGCGTCACTTGACCATGGTTCAAAATTACGCGGACCGTCCCCAAAAGCCCTCGTACAGCTGAACAGTGGGACGTTAACATTCACTCACTCACTCACTCTCCGGGATTCTAACCCAGGCCCTACGGAATAGTAGTCAGCGCCGCTAACCACTATACCGGATGGGTGATCATACAATTTTATAGTGTCACTATCTAGTGGAGGCCTCGCTTCCAAATTTGGACTCTTGAATTAATTTTCTTTTTAATTCAAGCTCTCGTCTGATGCTAAATGTTACCGGATTTAATTTTACCGAGAGTACTAGAGCCAAACTGATACTCAAGGATCTTTAACATGTCACATAATCATATGACATGAGTGTCTACGATTTTCACATCAGAAAATCTATCGACTCCCCCCCCCCCCAACCAGAGTCGAATCCGCAATCTTGGACAAGCTACCTCTAAACCACCGGAGCCACGGTAACCAAGTGGTCAAGGCATCGTATCATGACTAGCGTGTCATGAGTGCGATACCAGTACCACTGAAGACCCACCGTGTAGGGAGTGATACACGTTAAATCTGTAGAGAGCTCAAACGTCCTCCGTTGGTGTGGTAGTTAGGAGAGGGGTGCCAGCTCAGGTGTCGTCCGCGTCACTTGACCATGGTTCAAAATTACGCGGACCGTCCCCAAAAGCCCTCGTACAGCTGAACAGTGGGACGTTAACATTCACTCACTCACTCACTCTCCGGGATTCTAACCCAGGCCCTACGGAATAGTAGTCAGCGCCGCTAACCACTATACCGGATGGGTGATCATACAATTTTATAGTGTCACTATCTAGTGGAGGCCTCGCTTCCAAATTTGGACTCTTGAATTAATTTTCTTTTTAATTCAAGCTCTCGTCTGATGCTAAATGTTACCGGGATTTAATTTTACCGAGAGTACTAGAGCCAAACTGATACTCAAGGATCTTTAACATGCCACATAATCATGTGACATGAGTGTCTACGATTTTCACATCAGAAAATCTATCGACTCCCCCCCCCCAACCAGAGTCGAATCCGCAATCTTGGACAAGCTACCTCTAAACCACCGGAGCCACGGTAACCAAGTGGTCAAGGCATCGTATCATGACTAGCGTGTCATGAGTGCGATACCAGTACCACTGAAGACCCACCGTGTAGGGGAGTGATACACGTTAAATCTGTAGAGAGCTCAAACGTCCTCCCGTTGGTGTGGTAGTTAGGAGAGGGGGTGCCAGCTCAGGTGTCGTCCGCGTCACTTGACCATGGTTCAAAATTACGCGGTCCATCGCCAAAAGCCCTCGTGTAGCTGAAAAGTTCGACGTTAATATTCACTCACTCACTCACCGGAGCCACGTAATGTAATTGACTGTACTAAACTAATGTAATTGATAAAATATAAATTTTAAATGTCTGATAAAAAAAAAAGTAAATCAAATAAAGAATTTTTCTTTCAGACTAAATAAGATAGGACTATATAAAATTTTTGTTATTAAATATTCTTCTTTTTAGGGATACATTAAAATTGTAATAATTAAAAATTAGGCACTAAATTTTCGGTAATAATTCGTTTATTACTTAGAAAGCCATTTGGCGAATTTTAAAGTTCGATAAAGGTATTTAATGTTTGAGATTTATTAGTTACATATTTTTTAACAAGCCATTTCGTTTTAGGTTACTATATATATATTTTATTTAAACTTTGTTTAAAGCATTTTTTTCTCCATGAGGAGCAAGTAACTTTCTAACGGATCAAATATTTTTCAATTCTTATGTTTCTTGAAACTTCTTTTTCATAGACCATATTGTCACGTGGACTATTTATAGTTATATGAGCTATATATACAAATATTACATAAGGAAAAAGTTTAAAAAATTGTAGAATTTTTTAAAATAGAATTTACTTTTAAAAGTTTTCTTTAATAATTTAATAAATCACACAATATGTTCAAAATATTTTTTCCCTTAAATTATAATGAATTTATTAATAGTTGTAGAAAAGAATTTAGAACTTCGTCGATTTAACTTCTTACCTATTTGTTTTAAGGGGAGTTGGAAAGGTAAAATTTTTTTAAAAGGTGAATTTCAGGTTATTGCATTTTTAAATTCTTCAGCTCATTACCTTTCCAAAAATACCTCATTTTTATCTCTAGCTTAATTAGAAGTGCTAAAATTTTGTTTTTAAAGAATCGTCTAAACGCGAGTCACCGATTTAAATGGACAGAAAAAAGGTAAATATTGCACTTCCTCTTGGGTCAGCTTGAAGTTTGACGTCATTTTTTAAAATTTCTTTAGGGCATATTATGAAACGGATGGGATCTCGCCTCCGACATTTCAAAGCAAAAATAAGGGGACAAAAATTATCAGATGGCAAAGCATTATGTGACAAAAATAGATTAACAGAAGCAACTATTGATCAATTGCAAACATATTATGGTCTTGCCATTCGAAGAAATTTATCAAATGTAAAGTGTATGAAACAAGCTATATGGGCAATATTTCTTCACAAAATATCTACGGATAAAAATCCACAGCATGGATTTTGTCCATCAGGTCTTGACACATGGTGTCAGTGTAAGAAGGCTCAATTGGAAAATAAACTTTATCTCAACAAACATAAACTTCCAGTTGCTTTTGTTGAAGCCATTAGGCCTATTTTTAGGGACCTTTCGGATCCAGAATTATTGAAAAAGTGCTTGCACGGAAACACGCAGAATCCGAATGAAAGCATTAATAATGTTATTTGGTCTCGTGTCCCCAAAAAGACATTTGTGCACATAGAAACACTTTCCTTTGGTACATATGATGCTATTACATCCTTTAATAAAGAGAATGCAACAAAGCTGGATATTTTTAAAAAACTTAACATAGAGTGAGGATATTATGCGACATGCTGCATGGAACATCTCGACAAAGAGAGCAGTACAAGGGTAAGATATGCCAATTTACAGAAAACTAAGGAGACTAGAAAAGTAAAAAGACTTAAAAGAATGAAACAAGAAGATGAAAATTTAAAAAATGCTGAAAATTTGGAATATGGAGCTGGAATGTTTTGATAAGGTAACTTTATTTATAAAAATGTGTTTTTCTCAAAATGTCACTTTTGAAGGTTCGATGTATCTTTTCTCAGAAAGTATATATCTGATGTCAACAAAACTTACATGATACATTCTTTATATATTCTAGTATATACTGAAATGAGCTTTTAGCAAAATTTTGTATACATTTTTTTTTATAATTTTTTTTCTGTCGAAAAACACTGTTTTCTCACTGTACATCAAATAAAAAAATTTAAAGAAAAATTAATGGAAATTTCAAAAAAAGCTCATTTTAGTATAATATTAGATGTATGCTTAACGTGCAAACAAAATTTGGGGATTGTATTTCCAACAGGTTTTTAGAAAAGGTACATTGAAAAAGCCCTTTTTAACATTATCAGTATAGAGCGTTCCGATACCCCTTAATATCACATCTTTATTGGTATTTAGGAGGCAAGGGATCCAAAAGTAAAGTGTAGCAGGTGTCTAAATTTAAATTTTTAAGTTGTAGACATATATATAAATTACCCCTGTTAACAATTTAAATACAATTTGTGTAAAATAGTAGTTTGTCAAACTATTTTAAACAGTTTAATTGTCTTAATGCTGAGTAAAGTAATAATTATATATATAAAACGATTATTATTCATTTATTTACCATTTTGGTGATGTTTATTCTATTTATCGTATTTATTTCATTTATTTATTTATAGGGTACCTTAGATTATGAATTAATCTAAATTGTTAAAAAACGATCAATATTACACCCATAACAGCCTTTTAAATAATATCCTGCTTTTTAAAAATCCCTAGCAGCTAACATATTTATTATAGACTGGAGTTATTTTTTCAAATTTGTCTTGGGATAAGATATTGTGATTTTACGCATAAAAATAACAATAACTTAAAAACTAATCTCGCTTTGAAGAGAAATATTCCTATAGTTTTTTTACTTGGCATATATCTCGATAATTTTGTTGTCAATATTCCGAGACCGGTTAAAAATGCAAAGCTTAATTTAACTGGAAAAAAAGCTACAAGTTATTTTTAGAAATTAGACAGTTAAAAAAATATAATACAATACATTATTATAATGGTGGTAAAACATCAATGATTTATCACATGTATTAATATTATCCTATTGTTCTTGGTATACTTATCTTTCTTCTTTTTTTGTATGTATCAGAAGATAATGTTTCTAAACTGTTATGGCATATTAAATGTAATACAAACAAAAGAAAATCTTTTTTCCTGGATTTGATGGGAAAAAGGAAATAAACTTGGGATCCAATATAATTCACTGAGAATTTTTTGTTTTTCCTATAACTAAATTTATAGAGCTCTCAAGTTCCGATAAGTTTGTTTCCAGTTTTTTTCAAAAATATGATGAGTTGCAATTCTTCATGCCATCTTTTTGTAGTTAATATTTTTAATGTATTATTTATTTCTTTTTATAAACTAGATGTATAGTCCTAATATTTTTTATTTCTAAAATATATTTGCTGTCAAAAATAGTCTGTAGAATACGACAATTTATAGCGTTTTGCTGTTAGCAGTAGACATTGTGATTTTATCTGGAATGTATAAAACATGTAAGTAAATTTTTCTTTTTACCCTGATTTAAAATATATATCGATTTTGATGTTTCCTAAAATTGAGTTTTTTCCTTCTGTAATGTTGTATCGTTTTTCCACGAGTCTTAAATAAAGCACACCGTCATGTAAAATATATCGGAAACTCATTAAATATGTTAAAATCTAACTAAAACACTGAAAATTTTGGCCTTGCAATCTTATTTTTTAAAAATAGATTTAAAGAGTTTTGGAATTATTCACGGAGGAAAATTAAATTAGGATTTTCCGATCTTAAGGTATCCGAACACGTTTGGAGTACTTTTTAACAAAATAGCATACTAAAACATTATAAATGCTATTTTAGGACTCAATACCAATTACTATATAAAACTATCAAAATTTAAAATAAATTACCTGAATTTCACAAAAATCACAGTTATAAGTGAAATGTTAGCAATATTTTTGAAAAACTTGAAAGCGGTTAGAGAAAAAAGTAATAAACATATATTAGTAAAAGTACTACTAAAACAAATTAGATGCATTTATCTAGAAAATGTACTAATATTTAAATGTTTTATTAAAATTTAAAAATTTTAGAGCTTATTGAGTAAACATTATAAGAAGTGTTACATTTTTTATGAAACTATTATTTAAATAACAAGCCATAACTCAAAAAGTATTCATAAAATAAGAAATATTTTAGTACATTCGCTAGAAAATAACATAAATATCAGATTCAAAAAATTTTATAGAAATACATTCGTAATATTTTGAGTTATCAGACTCGCCATGATACATTTTGAGCGATTTAAATGCCCACTTCTGGTAGATCAAAAACCTACTTCCGGTTTTTCTAAATTTATAAAATGGGTTGTAACTTGGCCTCTAGGTAGTGTAGAAACAAAACAAAGTATGTTTCGCAAAGTCAAAAGATAGCTTTTTTCAATAAAATAAAAAACAAAAATATCTGTCTTGACTGAATTTGGTCATTTTCAACGTGTACGGATATCTTAATGTCCTTTTTTGGATTTAAATTTTCAAAATTCACACACATAACTCTACAATTTTCTTAATTTCAAAAATTTGTCACATAAAAGAGAAAGTAAACTTGAAATTTTGACTACATACACATAAAAAGGAATGTTTCATTCGTTTTTTTTTTTAAAAATCATAAATTGTACCTCTATTTCAAAACATTTTCATTGTATATATTTTATAACTTTTAATAGTTATTATACACTGTGTCTTTTTAACAAACAAATATTCTTAATGATGAATTTTTCAATGAACGTGAGATATAGCTTCATATGGGTTAGAAAGTTCCATAATGTAAATTTAAAACTCATTGAATAATAGAATTTAATTTGCTTTAAATGCTTCTTTAGCAATTATTAAATACAATATCTTTATTAATTGTTATTAAATATAATTTGAAAATAAATGTTTAGAGAATCTTAAGCTATAATTCAATTGAAATATCCGGCTACTTGCGACTTTTTAAAAAAAAAAAAACGAAGGTATGGGGATTATTTTTTTGTTGATTTTAGATTTTAGTACATTTTAAGAAAAATATGCTGAAATATTAAGAAGAGAAAAAGAAATTATTAGTATTTAAAATTGGGAAAAAATTGGTAAAAATTTACAAAAAATAACAATGAACGTGGCAAATTCTGTACCAAAAGTTTATGAACAAATTTTTAATTTTTTAATTCTGATGTGTTGCTACATTTTTCATTTTTGAAATGGCCTTTGGATAAGAGATGTTTTAATTTTTACAAAAACTAGAACACTTTATCTTAAATATTATATGAAATTGCTTAAAAAACAGTGATTATAGAAACATAAAGGACTGTAAATTTTGTAATAAAACAGCGATGATAAATCTGAAGATTAAAACACTTCTACTGTTATGCAGAATATACACAAAAAATTTCAGTAAATTATTTTCAAAACTTTTTGAGCACACACACACACAATCGCTGTCCCCATTTGAGCATTTAAAAAACAACACATTTCGAGTAAAACGCGTTTTGATGTGAATGACATCTTTCTTAAAGTAATGACATCTGCTTTTACTAAAACACTTGTGGTTTTTGTTCTAGTGAATGGAAAATAATACACTTGGTATTTTTTATAAAGCTAAAATAAAAAAGCCTATAAAATAAAATCATAAAAAAAACTGTCAATGTTTGGCAAAATTCACAATTTAAGTGCTGTCGGATACCTTAAAAGTTTATTTTACCAAGTAACCATCTTCTTTTCTTGATGTATGTACTTATAATAGCTGCTTTGTAAATGTGTTTAAGAGATGTTCCCATTTGTACTGTCTGTGCATGTACAAGGAAATAACTGAGCAACACAGTGTTGTTAAATGGAACAAATTATAAGTATTTTGAAAATAACATGAACGTGGCACAAATTCTGTACCAAAAGTTTATGAACAAATTTTTAATTTTTCAATTCTGATGTGTTGCTATATTTTTCATTTTTGAAATGGCCTCTGGATAAGAGATGTTTTAATTTTTACAAAAACTAAAACACTTTATCTTTGTTATTATATGAAATTGCTTAAAAAACAGTGATTATAGAAACATAAAGGACTGTAAATTTCGTAATAAAACAGTGATTGATAAATCTGAAGGTTAAAACACTTCTTAAAACATAAACACAAAAAAATTCAGTTAATGATTTTCAAAACTTTTTTAGTAATCGCTGTCCCCATTCGAGCATAAAAAAAAAACATTTCGAGTAAAACGCGTTTTAAAGTATGACATCTTGCTTAAAGTAATGGCATTTGCTTTTACTAAAACCATTGTAGTTTTTGTTCTAGTGAACGGAAAATAATAAACTCGGTATTTTTATAAGGCCAACAAGTTGGTCTATAAAATAAAATCATAAAAACGTTGTCAATTTTTGGCAAAATTCATAATTTTAGGGTAGTCGGATACCTTAAGGAGTGAAGATATACAATAAAGGCTTTATTAACCATATATTGTTTCTGTAAAAGTTAATATAAATCATGCCATTTGTGAACATAGAGAACGATGAAATACATTATTCCAAATTGTGTCACACAATTTATTTCTATATAATGTTTATTTTTATTAGAATGATTTCCATCGCATTTTTAAATATCTAAGACTTAATTACTTCCCTTTCTGCCTCGAGAACATTAGAGGGACTGATCACTGATGACGGTCCATTTGCGTTGGTCAGTAATCAGTGTTCCAGTTTGTTCTTAGAGAGCTTTCATTGGGATTTAGATCCCAAGAAATAATCAACGTAGGGGCTCAATGTGTACTAGAAAGTGTTAGGCAGAAAAGGAATTTATAGAATAAAATCTCAATTCATTATCTGCATTTTGTTGCTTAATTGGTACGACTCAACATTCAGAAACAATTAATAAAATTCCTTCCTTATATCAATAAGGAATGACTTTCTCGATAAATAAGTTTAAATGTTTTAATGAAATTTGGTTTGCTTCATGACTAGGGATTGCAATATCCGATCAAAGATTCAATACCGGTATTCGGTATTTTTTAGATCTTAATATCGGGATCCCGGTTTTAATACCGTAGTAGAAATCTTAATAAAAAAAAACACAGGTATTTCTTTGTTTTATCTGCCAGTTTTATAAAAGAGTGTAAGTATCACAAAAAATAATTTGTAACTTATAAATTATAGCAGTATGTAAAGAATCACAAAAAAGGAAAGGAATATCTTATTTATTTAAATCACACAAGAAAGTGTAAATATCCAAGTATTTACCACTAAATCCCTCATCTTCAAAGAAATCGATTTCTCGTTGGAGGGTTTTTGATATAGCTGATTTCTGTATTGTATTTTGGTTTGTTGAAATTTGTTTAGCTATCGCTAATTCTAATTTTTGTTCAAGAGACAATTCCTTTTCATTATCGACATTAGTGTCATCAACATCTTCGGTAATTATACCAGATTCTTCTAAATGTAAATAGGTTTGTGGGTAAAAAATTTTAAGAGATACTATAACTTGATCAAATTAAAATTGGTTAGTCTCTTTTCTTCTTTTTCTTTCTTCTGTGTGATTAGTTATGCTTATTCATTATTATGGGGTATTATTTATGATCAGATATATAATGAATCTGAAAAAACATTTTGAACCCTAAAGTATAATATGCAAATGCAATGTGAATAACAAACTCATCAATTAAAAAAATATCGAAATATTACGCACTTTCTTCACAACTACAACCTTGTTTTCACAAGTACGGATATTAGACTACGAATCCTGAGTGTGTGCAGAACCACTCTGAGTTGTAATAGGATAGTTTTGGTCCATCCTTGGATGATTAATATATTTTATCACTTCTCTTGATTGTACTATGCAACTTTATAATCACAATCTAATTAATTTCGGCCGTTAGGGAGACAAAATTAAAAGGTAAACTATTTTGCTATGTTAACGATCCCTGAACATATAGTGGAGAGAGTATTAAAAAAATTCTTGTAAATACTGAAAAAACGGTATTTAAACTTGAGAATACCGGAATTAAAAAATTGTACAAATGGATCAAAATACCGGTATTCGGTATACTGGTATTGCAATTCGTATTCATGACTAAGTGCAGAATAAGGATGTATAAACTTGTTAAATTGCAGCGACACAGGGATTCAAAACAATTTATGGAGTGTTTATTAACGTTTCACTATAAGGCAACACGAGAGCTATTGGCAAAGGACCTCGTAATTTTGAACCATAGACCAGTAATAAGGATGACAGTTGAGGTGGCACCTTCTTTCCAAACTAACAACCACACCAACATCTCGACAGATTAAACGTGATTTGATTAGATGACAGATTTAAAGTCTAACTCATGACACGCCGACCATGAGTTCGTGATTATTACTACTAGACTACCGTAGCCACAACTATTTATGGAAGATTAATAAAAAATGACACACACACACACACACACACACACACACACACACACACACACACACACACACACACACACACACACACACACACACACACACACACACACACAACACACACACACACACACACACACACACACACACACACACACACACACACACACACACACACACACACACACATATAGTAGTTACTTTATTTGTATTTGGTGTTTATTAATGCAAAAGAGACTATTAAGAATTAACGAGAAATTAAAATGTGAAAGTGCAGAAATTTAACGATTATGTTGTTTGGTTTTTACAGAAGTAATATTTATTATGTTGCATTGATTCAAATTCTTCCCTGTTTTTAGATTTTGTTAATGTTTATTTCAAAATATTATTATTTCGGATTTGTTAATATTGGAAAAACTGTTCAAAAATATTTTGAATTATTGAAATTTATTGATTTTAATACATTATTCAGCAGCAGCATTTTTATAATTGATTTTATCGATTTTCAACGCTATTTGTAAAGTAAATAGTAGTAATCGAATATATTTTGTAAGCTGGGATCGTTTTTCTAAGTCTCATATCGATGAATCACAGCTGTATTAAATTCGAATTCCCTTTTGAGCAAAATGATCAGTAAAAATCTAAGAAAACCTTCTAAATAAATTCAATAATCTTTTTCATTATATAAAACCGAAAAATAAAATATTTCAAGATTAAAAGCAAGTTGTTGAAATTTATTAATATAAGGAGTCTAGAAATTCATATTAAACATTCTAAATTTTTAAAAAATAATTATGAAAAAGGTTGTATAAATTACAAACTATTCTTAATGTAATGGGGCTCCAATCAAACAACCAAAAGCAGAAGAATGCGTATCCTTATTGCAGATTTTCACATATTTATGGTCCTCTACAACAAACGAGTCTTTCCATTGCAGCAGACAATAAGATTTAGTATATATGTATCAGGGCAAATATTTTTCTTTTTAAATGAGGCTGAGGATTGGTATTTTTACCATTGCAGACCTGTACATTCACCTCGAGATGGTATCACTTTTTAGTGGGACACCATATAGGTTTATACCCATTGCCACAATCAAAAATATATATACACTCAGTTTTCTCCCCAGAGTGAGGCACCTGAGCTTTGACGATACAAAATTGAGCAAGGAATTTGTTTTGCTGAGAGCAACAGAGCCAAACAGGCACTCTAGGAACCTTTAACATGACACATAATCATACGATATGGACTCTGTCGATTTTTTTGCATCATAAAAATCAACCGACTTGGGCCGGGGTCGAACCAGCAAACTTGGGCGAAAAGACCAGCTCCTAACTAACTACGCCCCATCAATTCCTTTGTAAAACCTCCTTTTGCAAAGAATTATATTAAGAGTTTTCTTTTTTAAACACACAGAAACAATTTTTTGTCAACATTTTAATGCTCTTATAATTTTTTAAAAATCACTAAATGCAAAGTGGTTTGTTTTAATTAAAAATATATTTGTTTGCGTGATATCTCAAACAAAACATGTGTAAAACAGATAAAGTTCTCTTTATATGTATAGATTAATCGAGGGCATTTACAGCGGAATTCTTGGAGTTCGGATTTTCCCCAACGATTTCTCAGTTGTTTCTTAAAATGCCAAGATACGCAAGCAAAAAGTAGTTTTGTGATTCATCCCAAGATAACCACATAAATAGTTTATATGATAGTTATTAATAGTTAATTACATAAAAAGTATAGTCATTGTTAATGTTTTTCATAAATGTTATAAAGAATTTCGCAAAACCCCACTTGTGGCGCACATACGAAATTACTCATAATTAAGGATATGAGGAGGATGGTTTTGAGGGTTCAGTTTGATATTTAAAAGTACAATTAACTGATGTTCACTTTTTAATGAAAATGCTATTTGAAAGATTATTAAATTAATGATTTTGTATATAAATTACTTTTTTTTCTAGTTTAATAACAGAATCAAATGAAAGTAATGAAAAAAGTAATTAATGGATATAATTGAAAATTTCTTGTAATTTCGATGGATATTTATCTAAGCTATTAAAACGGATCGAAGTTAATTATGTCTCTGTGAGTGTGTTCGCTTCTAAAATATTATATAAGGTATAAAAAAAAAGTTAAAATCGGCAGATAAATTCCTTATTCATGGTTGACTGCTTATAGCCCATGGGAGCGTTCGACTGAGAAATTAATTGCTTATATACATTGAATTATTTGAATAAAATATGTTTGTTTATAGTATAAATGATATGTATGCATTAATATATGAAATGAGTATTTCTTGATATACATTATGCGTTAATTTTTGTTGTTTTATATAATATTAATCAAATATGTGTTCTTTTTTTCTACCTCATTGCTTAAGATATATTATTTTCTTCATTAAAAACTCGTAATTTAATTGTATCTAGATCCGATATGGTCTTAAATGTATGTACTTATGTATATGTGTGTATAGATGTATGATATATATATATGTATGATATATATATATATATATGTATATATATCGAAATATTTTTTAATGGTTAGCATATTTACATGTAAGTTTTTATCTTGGGGTTTTCCTTGGAAATTTTTTTTCTTAATATTCATCTCTATATGAGAAACTTTTGTATTCCCACTATTCATACATGCATTTTACTGTCTTGTGTTCCATCCACGTGTAGATAGATTTAGGCCAAATTTTTCAACATGGTACCGTTTTTTTTTATTATGTCGAAAATTTCTACTGTACGAGGAAGGTGGATCCATAAAACATTGCTTAATCCTAATTCACTGGCCTGTTCAGCGACAACTTTAGAAATTATAATAGGTCTCCATTTTAATCGAAATATTCTTTCGGTATTTTCAATTTTAATAGCTCTATACCTCTGTTTCTTGTATGGTCTATTTTTGCATAATTTTAGTACAATATTCTTTTGCACCGTTTATTTTCTTGATATGTTTCTTAAAATCCAATTTAATTCTTTCTTAGCCTTGTAGGAAGTGCAATGTTGTCTCTTACTATTTTATTTTGTTATACATATATATATATATAGTATTATATTGAAATGCCATATATCTAATAAAACTAAGCGAAAAAAATATAACAAGACAGTGCAGATCAAAAATAAGATAGCGATAGTAGTATAAGAGCAAACTCTTAGGCTTAAAAACTAAGATTGTAGTTAAAAATAGGCTAAGGTCAACCAACCTTTCCCTATGTTTGCTTATCACACACATGGACAAAAAAATAAGCGCACCAAGAAATAATTGCAGGAACGTAACCAAACTTGTCATGAAGGTACATGTCATTGAGATATGCAAATGATTCGAAATGCAGCGTGATTGCGCATTACGTGTAGCCGGTAGAGGGCGTTTAACGTCGTTCTCCGTGGAGTATAAAGCAGGTAACCAAAGCTTGTTTGAGTGCTCTGAATCGTTTACAAAGGAAGGGCTGAGGTAGACATGCCATTACGTCATTTTCAAAGACTATATAAGCAGCTGTCGCAGTTTGAGAGGGGGAAAATCATCGGCATGATGGAAGCTGGGTGGTCAGCTAGGCGAGTAGCTCGTCAATTAGGCCGCTCTGATTGTGTTGTGAGGAGATGTTTGGAACAGTGGATCCGAGAGATATCATTTACACGAAGACCAGTCGTCGAGAAGACCGCCACATCGTAAGAAATGCACGAGTACAGCCAACTGCTTCATCGGACGCCATCAAGGCACAGATAGCACCTTCACTAGGGGCCCCTGTGTCTTCTCCAACCATACGAAGGCGCCTGGCTGAAGGGCATTTGGGATAGCAGCGCCCATTACGAGTGCTGCCTTGACGCCTACCCATCGACGCCTCCGTTTGGTGCCCCTCATGAGGAAACTGGACTGCAGTGGAATGGAACCAGGTCGTCTTTAGTGACGAATCCAAATTCAATCTCAGCAGTAATGACAATCGTGTTCGTGTGTGGAGACCCCATGGTGAAGCCCTCAGTCCCGCCTTTGCTTTACAGCGACACACCGCTCCCACAGCTGGTGTGATGATATGGGGTGCCATTGCCTACAATACACGGTCGCCCCTAGTATTGATCCGTGGCACCATGACAGCCCAGCGGTATGTCCATGATATCCTGAAGCCACATGTGTTGCCACTCATGCAACGGCTCCCAGGAGCCATTTTTCAACAAGACAATGCTCGGCCTCACACGGCAAGGATGTCACAAGACTGTCTCTGCACTGTTACTACCCTTCCTTGGCCTGCCCAATTCCCAGATTTGTCTCCAATCGAGCATATCTGGGATCATTTGGGACGGCGAGTTGGGTATCCCACGAGTTTGAACGAAGTAGTGGCAAGGTTACAGCAAATATGGAACGAAATGTCTCAAGACATCATACAGAACTTCTACGCTTCAATGCCCGATCGTATCGCATCGTATATTCGCGCTAGAGAGGGTTCGACAGGGTATTAAATCCTCCGTTCTTTAGCCTTTTTCTTTGAAATAAATGATCCTTTTCCCTTGATTTTCTAATCATTTACTTATATAAAAGTAGTCATTACGTATGTAAAATTTCCTTTCATTTTGAAGACTCCTTCTTGGTGCGCTAATTTTTTTTGTCCATGAGTGTAATATATATGTATATATAATAATTCTCTTTATATAATTTTCTCTTAAGAGATTTTAATTTATAATGGTCTTGAGCTCTCCAAGTTTCGTGTGATAATTAATTTTTATTTTACTCACCTAACGGGAAATAATCACAGTCTTATCTCCCAAGAAACTGAAAGTTTACGGTTTTTAAAACAGGATGATTTTGTGTATTCGGACAAATCAAAAGGGCTTATACCAAAAATTATATGATTCTAAGAATTTTCGGTTGATCAAAGCTATAAAAGGTTAATATTTCAGGAGTGAACAAAGGATGCTTTTGTGACT